>PNEQ01046734.1:0-11977 GCA_003012365.1 Medauroidea extradentata | reverse complement strand
TAGCACACAGTTATCTTTTCCTACGATCAAGTGCCCACTCTTTACAAAATGTTTTTCTTTTTTACTGTGCTGCCTGTATCTTAGTGCATTTTTGTTAATAGTTTACTGAGTTCTTTGAAGCCACAAATTTGTATGTTTCAGTCAATAGCAAAATTTTGCGACTCATAAAATGCAATGTGAGTGGCTTTAACTAAAAAATATTAGTATACTAACTTCAAAATAGCTTATTCAGAATTAATACATACAGAATTATTTTTGTGATTAAAAGTGTGTATTTTTTTTTTTCGTAAAATATATATATTATTGCAAAGATCTTACTAACATATTTAATACTTAACTTTAATTAGTGGCGAGTTTCTATTGAAACATTATTGGGAACTTATATATATATATATATATATATATATATATATATATATATATATATATATATATATATATATACATATGCATATAATTGTTGAAATCTTGCTCCATAGCTTCGGTTTTTACGGCTTCTCGTATGCGAAATCCCCAATTCGGCCGCCTGTCGCCACACGAGTAGATTTTCGTATACGAATCTCGTGTACGAGGACGGCAGAATGTTCAAGCATACCAACAACACATTTTGAGTGGTCAGGCGGGCGATTCGCTTACGAACGAAAACTCGAGCATAGGCCCTCTGTTCTTCTACGACCGTGGTCCTTACATACGTTACGTGTGGTTGTGAATCCGGCTTTAACAGTGATGATAACATGTAACATGTAGAGTAATTATTTTGGCATTAATCTTTGCACCTTAGTGTAGTTTTTACAGGTGATCTGATTTATTGTTCGTCAATTTCATTTTCAAATTAGCGATGTTTTGTAATGTGTTATAGGTTTTAAAATTAATACCTACTAAATGGCGATTTTAACTAAAAATTGAAATCATTATTTTTAAACAGTTGTTTTGTTGGTGTACCTGATTAAACGCAAGGTAAATTCAGGAAAATTTGTACACTATTGTTTGCTGACAAACATATGTTCCCAACATGGCTCGTACAGGATGACTGTTAATTTGAGCAGCTTATTGTTTGTCACGTAATGTGTTGCGTTTCTGTATTGATAATATCTATTTTACTGACTGCAGTTACTGATTGCTTGTAAGTTGTGCGCGACATATATTCACGATGGACGAAGAGCAAAGTGAAATCAGCAGTGAGAGAATTAAAAAGTTGGGGTTCAAACCCCAGAATGAAATAATTTTTAACAAACTTTTACCGTATGCTGATCATATTGATGATGTATCGGCTCGGATGTTTGCTGAAATGAAAGAAAATCTCGTTAAATCGGTTATGATGAGAGAAGTCCGCCCTGGTTGTGTTATTTGGTGTTCAAGACTTTCAGAGTAAGTAACTAAGATTAGACATTACAGTGGTAATATTTTTCTGTTCAAAATAATTTTATAATTTAAAAGATAAAATGATGTAGCCTTGTGATTGAAGTAAAAGTAAGTACCTGATGTAAAGGATAATATTTGATAATTTCTTTCAGGTAATACTTTTGAGCAGCAAGGAACTCAATGTGTGTAGGGAAAATTTCAAAACATTCAAGGTAGTGCGAGTTAAGTTAAACAAAAGTGGTGTAATGCTAACACATAAGCTAGGTACTAATAGTTTTGGCTGTAGTGTCCCCTTAAAGCAGAAATTCCATCTGTAGGTATCTATTATTACCCTAATTTATTAAGTTATAATTCAATCCTGAGCACTAGAGGTTACAATTTGTAGCTCTACTGCCTGCACTTGGGCTTGTATGAAGTACTTATCTCAATCCTTTTCCTTCAACTAGCACTTCCCAAACTGCCGCACACTCCTTGCTTTTACCAAATCATCCCACAACACATTCAACGTTCTCACTACCGTGGACTGCCTTCCTTGTTCTGTCCTACACTTTATCTGAATCTTACCATTGTTTTTCGACCCACCTCCATACAGTTAACTAAATTTGTATTTGATTTACCCCAGCCCTGGCCTTCATTCACCACCTTGTTTTATGTTATTGCGATGCAACAATTATTTGGCAATCTAACATAGTAATATATATATACTGTTACAAGTTATGAATAGTACAGTTTAAAATAGCGTGTAACAATACGGCTGGTGGGAAAAAAAATGATGCACCGTACCATCTGGTCATGATATTTGACAACAGGAAAATAAATTAATTTTAGCGATGAGTTAATGTTGACAATCATAATTTTTAAACATTGCATAATTTCTATTTATTTTTTTATTACATTTTGATAGCAACAATGTTAACCAAGAATTTATGACATGACGATGATGATACCACACATTTAATCTCGCCACTTAGATCTTCACTCAAGGCACTAAAAGCGAATAAGGCAAACGTCAGGGTTTTCAGGTGGGAACAGTTAGAAAAGTATGTAATATTTCAAATGTGATATTGCAGAGTAGAAAACATTGGAGGGGTTTTATTTTATCATCAGATACCAAATAGTGGTATCAAATAGTAAAATAAATCCTTAGACCTATCCACTCGTTTTATTTCACGATGCTGTTTTTAAATAATACATTTTTATATGTAATTCACCTGATAAATCCATCTGTTAGAGGCCTATTTTTAACCACCGACGCAAAAAGAGAGATGTTATAAGTTTGACGTGTCTGTGTGTGTTAGGGTTTGTAAAAATCATGATTTTTTGTAAAAATCAAATGAATGAGATTATTTTTAATTTAAATCTGATTTTTTATTTAAATAGTTTTCTTTTACATTATACTGTAGCATTTTGCTATCAGAAATAGTATTGTAGTAATTTTGTAATCAGAATTTTGATTTTTTTTTTTCATGTGAGAAACAAGGACATTAATTTTCTGTAATTTTTATTTATTTCTTTATTTTTAAATGTTTATAGATGTAATTGTAGGTACCTAGTAACGTTGGTTAGGAATTGCCCCTGGTAGAGTAGGTATAGGTGGGTTTAGTTTTTGTAACCACGTAGGCTAATCTCCCATACAATTTATTTACTTATTATTTATTTGTGTGTTTTTGTTTATTGTTTCAGTTTTTTTATGTAGGCCTATGTTAGTATTTTAAAGAATTTCCATTGTTTCTTTAATTTACCTTTAATTTGTTTATAAATCTCCAACCCAGACTACAGTTTTTTGTAACAGTTGCGAAGGCTTTTGAATTAGCTGCGAGCAATGGGGGGAGATGAGATAAGTTTCAAATGCCAAGGTGAGAGGCTGCCAATTTTAAGTACAATTTCATTATCTTTTTTTTTTTTTTTTTGCATGTCAAAATAGTAATCTGTGTTGTTACTATTAAATTTACAAATATTGGAAGCTGTGACAGTTTTATTTCATAACAAACACCGTCAGTACAATGGTTTTTACTTACCTTTTGTGCGCAGGATCGAAGATGTAAAAGGTCGCTGCCATTTTATAGCCTGTCTAAAGTCTTGCAGTACTCCCAAAATTAGGAGATAAAATATATATTTGGTTGCATTTTCCTTAATATCCTTCACTCCCCTATTATTTTCGTGAAGTATTTTGTTTTAGTGAAACTTTTAATCATGTTTTTATTTGACTTAACTAAACGAACTTAGTGGTCCAGTTTTTTTTTATATCTGATCTACCTTTTACGACCTGAGTTAGCCGTGAAAAGAAAAGAAAGAAATTTTTATTAAATTAAATTAAAAGATTTAAATTATTGGAAAATGGAGTGTATGTGAGGAACTTTTATCTGTGTAAGTAATCTAATTAACGGTTCACATGAATCCTTCCAAATTTTGAATTTTTGGCTGTTTCACTCATTTTAATACGTACCGGTAACAAACTTTTAACTAACATAATTTTTTTTTATTCCACCTGCAGCACCCAGGACAACATTTGGCATATTAAATAAGTAAATTAAACTATTTGTTAGGATGTGGAGATAAACAGCAGCTGTTTATATAAGTTACATTTTTGGTACCCTGAGAGGAAATATTTTCAGTTTTACGGCACTACAGTTCTCACTAGAAGTCATTTTTCTAATGCTGCTTCATTAAAGAAATATACTAACTTATTTAAGGATATTTATTATGTCAACTGTAGGTTTTTTAATGGTACTGGACTGTTCTACTTTGCATCATTAAGTATTGTTATTGTTTTATATCTTCTTTGCTCACACATGCACTACCTATAACACATTACATTACATCACAGGAAGATTACAGAATATTTCTGGCACCCAACGTGGGGCAGTGCAAAGATTTTGCCAAAGTGTATGTAGATGATATTTTAGTAACATCATCTTCATTTGAGGAGCATTTGCAGCACATAAGTATTGTGATTGATAAGCTGAAAAGCACGGGTATGACTAGATTCGTAAGTCATCTTTTTGCAGGGAGGAACTAGCATTTTTAGGCCATATTTTGACCCCTGAAAGCATAAAACCTGCCCCATATAAATTAGAAGCGATAGTAAAATTTCCAGCTCCCAGGAACGTTAAGCAGCTAAGAGCTTTTCTTGGCATGGTAGGTTTCTACCACAGCTACTCAAACCAGATTGCTAAGCTGGTAGTACCATTATTCGCTCATTTTGAAAAAGAACAAGAAACGGGAATGGTCTCAGGCGGAACAGTTATCATTTGAACAACTGAATTAAATTTTTCTATTAGAGCATGTAATTTACCACCCTGTTCAAAGTAAAGAGTTTCTATTGTTCACAGACGCTTCTGATTATGCACTAGGCTGTAAGGTAGCTGATAAGGAGAAAACTGTCGCAATGGCTAGTAAGATACTGATCCCTGCAGAACGTAACTACACAGTGACAGAAAAGGAGGCCTAGGCTATTATTTGGTCACTAACCAAGTTCAGAGATTTAGGCTTATTATTAGCAGAGAGAATAAAATTGTTGACTGGCCACCAAGCCCTAGTATGTTTAAAGGCAGGCAAGTCTTTTGGTAATCGCTTAACTCACTGCAAGAGTATGACATCAAGATCTGTTATATCAAGGGTTCTGAGAACATTGCGGCTGATTATAGTAAGTAGAATACCCGAGGAAGGAGCCAAGAAGGATAATAGAGAGTTTTTAGTAGCAGCTCATGCCATTATCAGTGCGAGCAAGGACAGCAAGCTGAAGGAGCTGCTGAAGAGTCTAAAAGAAAAACAGTTTGAGGATGACTTCTGTAAGCAAGTTGTAACCAATTAAGGTCTAGTTCGTGAGGAACATAAACTACTACATGAGATTTACTGTATATCAGAGGAAGGGATGATGTTCTATCACAGTAACACTGATACAGAATTTGAAAACTATTGGAAACCTGTGATACATCAGGCATTGTCTAATGAAGTTGTTGCTGAGCTACATCTAGCCGTAGGACATGTTGAGACTAATAAGTTTATCAAGCCCTAAGGAAGGAACTGTACTGGAGTAAGATGCAGAAGTCAGTTAGGCAAGTTGTAACTTCGTGTGACCTGTGCCAGAAGGGCAAACATGCTAAAGAGAATTTGCGGGGAAGTTCCAGGCAATTATACCAAAGGCTTCTCTAAATTTGGTCTCTGTCGACATTTTTGGACCACTGCCCAAGTCTAAGGCAGGAGTACAATATGTGTTCGTATATCAAGTTGTATGCAGTGGTACATGCTACAGCTAAAGTATTGCTGTCTAAAGTTAAGCTGTTTATAGAGAAGGTAGGATTACCCAAGGGTATTGTATCAGACAAGGGCAGCCAGTTTACTGGACATACTTGGCAGGAGGGGTTCAAGAAACTTGGTATCACACCCACCACAGCATCTGTGCGGCACCCACAGTCCAACCCAGTAGAAAGGAAGATTACAATACTTAATCACGTATTCCAAGCACTGTAGTTTTCTACAGGTGCTTTAAAATCAATTACTATATTTCCTGTTGTTATTCCTTACATATAAATAGGTATGATTTTTTAAATGTGCTGGGACGAGTTGAACTTTGCTAAGTGGCGCCAGATCGTGTCTAGCTGCACCAAGTCTAGAAAGAGATATTTTTACAGAACATTTATTTATTCTGTGTAGTATTGAGAAGCATACCTCCTTTTTTTGATAATGCAACGAAATGTCCAACGGCGTGCAGTCTATATTAATGAACTGTTTCAGCACAGAAAAAGCTGCAAAACTTGTGTTTTTGTTTAAAGTGTTAAATAAGTAAGTTTTTTGTAAAAAAAAAATTGTGTTTTATGGGGTGAATAAATACTTTTTAAAAAAAATAGTAATTTATTAGGTTAAACGAAAACTTATTTTCAGTCAGATATGAGGGCATATTTTATCTTATCAAAATGAACACAAATGTTATGGAAGATACATTGAATAGCTGTTATTCTGCTTATTTAAATTTTTTTGTAATGTTATTGAAATTAAACTGAAAAATATTCATTAAAGTGTCCTGTAATCTCAGTAAATCATAATTATTATGCCGTAATTATTCATTGTCATTATTATTAGTCAGATTTATGGCTGTGTACAGCCAGAGTCAATAAAATACTTTTACTGTCATAGTAAAACTACCACTAAGTTTAGGGACTACTGATTTTTGAGAAAATAGTTTTGTTCCGCTTTGTTTCAGAGCCTTACGTACATGTCTGCAGCTCTGCTTCTTGGTCAGCGATAGGATGTCAACGTTGTCTTAAATTCTTTGTTTACATTTCAAGTGTCGAGAAGTAAAATAGACCTTCCTGTTTGTAATCTGTCTGTGTAATTCTGCTCCATGCAGGCCTAACTATAAATGCTTTAATTTGTGTGTGTTCATCTACATTCTGCTACTCCGTTAAATACATAAGTGCTAAACATCATTTTTTGTTAATACAGTAGTTAGTGCAATTTGACTGGTACTTGTCAGTGTTTGAGAAGCAGAATTATAGAGTTATGAAGCTAGGCGAGCACGCAAACCTGTTAGGAAGCTTGTGATGAGCCATATGGTAGCCACAGTAATTTATCAACACTCGTAGCCTTCAATCATCATAAATGGTCAGTATCAAAATAATTCTGTCATGAGACCATCATGTCACATTGTTGATGTAACACTGTCATAAAGCCGGCATCAATGTACGTACATAATTTTATGTCGATAAAACAGTAGAATTGGTTTAGTGGAAATGGCAGGTGCAGCTTCTCGCCCACAACCTGGCCTCCTCGTCCCCACTCTCATGCATAGATTCCTGCTGTCAGATGAGTGGAGGGCCAGCCGATAGGAAATAGGTCACAACTATTAAGTATTAATAATAATGATGATAATAATAATAGTGCTATAAATGATATTAATAGTGATAATGATAATAATAGTGATAATAATGATAATAATAGTGATAATACTAGTGATAATAATGATAATAATAGTAATAATAGCAATGATAATATTATAAGCAGGCCTAATGGTAGGATTAAGGGAACAGGTAATTTTCAAGTGTAGCAAAGCTTAATACGGTAGTAAGTATTGGTAACATGTAGTAAATACAGCAATGGCAGGAAATTACTGTCCTCGAGGGGTGGGCAATCTTTTAGAAGCTTACTTCTGATTGACCTAAGTGAACCAAAGCCTGTGGGACAAGCGGCAAGGATTTTAGTGCCAAACAGGAGCAACACAATGAAGTAGGCCTATTTAACTGGTTGAAACAGACAGTGTTGAGATCTGAAGGACGATGGGCTGGGGTGTTGTTACTGCCGGATGTTGGTCGCCCGTTGAGGCGAATTTCGAAACGTTAAGGCACAGAGAATGATGGGCTGGGATGTTACTGCTGGATGTTGATCAAGCATCGTGGCACATTGGAGAAAGATGTTGTAAGGACGTGGAGGACGACGGGCTGAGATGTTGCCACCTGGTGCTGTTAACTCATTGAGATGCATTGAGGCAGCGGTTGTTAGGGCATGGAGAACAAGTAGCAAGGGTGTTGCCACCGGGCGTGGGAGATGTTGCTAAGGTTTAGGAAGGTTGGGTTGTTACCGCCAGATGTCTTCAAGTCGAGCATTGCGATAGCTTAGAGTTTTAGCACTTGAGGCCACTACATGATAGAGAAATGCTGTTTCGTTCAGTGTGATTCTGATGAGTTGTTTAGAAGTGATTAAATAATCATTACAAGGTAGGGCGACAGACCTCCGGCGTCTTAGTAATCTCCGGTGTAACTTACTTAAATATCATTGAGACTAACAGGCAGGTAGTTAAGTGCAAAATTATGATGGAACCAAGAAAAGTGCATATTTGCCATGTCAGGAGAGGGTAGTACAGAAATGTTACTCTTTTGAAACTAGACATGCTGAGTTTAATGTACATACTCAATAATTTATTAAAATACACCTAGGTGTTGCAAACTACCCTTCAGGAAGTGGGATTTAGAAAAGGTAATAAATACCAGGGTTAAAATGTAATAAGGAAACGGGGCTAGGTGGTGTTGAGAATAGCAGCATAATCAGGGTTGCAGAGAACCTGCTTTACCAGGAAGTCCGGATGGCTTAAAGGTCAACACAGTGGAGTTGCCAGCCAGTTTTCTCTGAAGAGAAATGTCAAAATCTGGCAAACTTATACTGTACATACGGTCAGATATCTAGAAGTAATATTTCACAAGTCATTAGAGGGGATTGAGTCATGACAGGATAGGTAGGAGCAATGGTGGTTCCAATCTTCATGCCGTAGGAAACCTGGCAGCTTCAGACCAGTGAGTCTTACGTCAAATACCGGGAAAGTATTAGAGACTGGTGGTCCAATATGTAGTGTAGGTATGAACGATAAGAACCAGTTGCAGGATTATCAACATGGATTTAGGAAGGGTTATTCGTGTGTGTCGCTGCTGATTGGGCATTTAGAGGACCTGGTACATGCAGTTGATAGGAGAAGGAGGTGGATGTCTGCTTCATTTACTTTAAGAACACGTGCTATTATGTAATACACTGGATGATAAGGGGGCTGCCTACCTGCGCTTGAAATGTGTTGCAGTGAGTTGCGAGTGTTCATTCTTGACAAAAGTTCTTACCGTGTATAAAAATGGTTTGTCTACGGAAAGAACACACACTTCAGTGTCAGTCGCTATAAGTTTAAAAATTTGGTCCGTGTCTTTTAAATATGATTTTCGGGCCTCCCAAAATGGCTAAAATTTTTTCATATATCTGGGAATATACAAACTAGACTCGAAGAATGGGAATTATATACTAGGATAAAGTATTCTTTGGTTACAAAACATTGTTTCACTCTAGGCAACTACTGTACTTGTTCTGAAATTGTGTGTGAACTTTTAAAGTCCTCACAAATGCCTTGTTAATGCTGTTCCAACTATCAGTTTTGTCAGGAAACGTAACTGCAAGCAGGTAACCACATTGACCACTCAAAAATGCAAGGTGCAGTCTAAAAATTGTTGTTTTCCATGCACTAATGCTCTTAATGGTGCCGCCTACCTGAGCGTTAGTGGCTCAGAAATGACAGAGATATAAGGGGACCTTGAATCATGTTTTTAGTTTACCATCACTACGAGTGTGCAAGATTCTCGCCAGTTCATTTTTACCATGGGACTTTAAGCGGTGCACACATAATATGGTGAAAAGTCAGTAGCAAAGTTCAATGAATAATTCTTTCTGAGGTTCATGTACATCTGGTTAGTCTGAAAGAACAATTTTTAGATGTATTGGAGTGTTTAGAAGAAACAGTGTTTTTAATGAGTGTGTCTTTTAACAACGATATTCCGAAGTGTAATTTCTTTTTGTACATTGGCACAATGGACACAAGTGGAATAGTTCCGTTTTTGAAGTGCTTACAGACTTCACTGGGTCACTTTTTAAACGTATTAAATTTACATGTTATTCTACCAAGGCTAATCTCGTGAATTTTTGTAAACATTCAATCATGTACTGTAAATTACTTGTGAACAGATGATTTCTGAAAAATAAATTTTTCAAGTCTCCAACTTCATAGGCGTAAGTCCGGTTATGTAATACAAGTCCCCAATTATAATTTCAGTTGATTTGGTAAAACACCACATTATTCTTGGATTGAATTGATTAAGATTTAAAGAACAGTGAAGAAAATGACAAATTAACTGTTATTTTTTCCAGATACGTTTATACGTTCATACACGTTGCCGAAATAAATGCTACACTTAAACTATTAACAATAAAATGTAGCTTTTTTTTTGCGAAATACTGTAATTCATTTAAGATATGAATGGGGAATGTAGGGGATGTAGAACACTGGTGGATCAACGGCACACAGTAAGATAAAAGCAGACCATGTGTATCAAGTTTCATACTCTGCTAAATGAGTCAAAGACCAACGTTAAGTGATCTACAGTATCAAAACAAACTGTGCAATGAAGAAACAACTTTAAACAAGTCGGTGTTTAGTGAGGACTTTTAGTGGAGGGAGGCCAGAGTACTGATAGCATGCTGAGTACTAAAATTTATTATTAATGAGCATGTTATTAATAGAATGTGTGTAAATTACGATACCTAAAATAAAGTTTGGTTTTACCTAAGAAAATACAATGCTGTTAATCTCTTTTGCAGGTACATCAAGTTCTTTGGACTGAAGTTTTCCAAAGAGGACCATGTAGCATTTATTCAACTTCTGTTTGAGCTCATTACAATTCCTAAACTGGAACCAGCATATGTGGGAAAACTTGCTCATGCCATAATCACACTTCTGAAGTAAGTACGTTGACCACAAAGCTGCTAGGATCATTGTTGTGGTACGTCTCGATTGCATGTGCTGTAATTTTTTTCACTTTGTTTTTGTGGACAGGAAAAAGGAACTGTTGTCTCCTAAAGACCTCACCTTACCATGGAGACCATTATACCAGTTATGTGAACGTATCATGGCAACAAGTACTACAGCTATTGGAATCTACCGATATTACTCGTAAGTAAATTAAAATGCAATTAATGAAATTATGAACAAAAATTTTCTTTGATTTACATAATCATATTGTCGGGGTGCTTTATTTATTAACACTGGGGCAAATGAAAGTTAATTCCACGAAAGTTACAGGAGGAACGTAACAACACAGGGGTAGAGCAAAATTCGCTTGGCAAAAATAGATAAGTTCACAACAATTAAATAAAATATCTTAAAGAACTCAGAAAACTGCGAGAGGAATTATTCAATGACTGGGAATACGGATATTAGCTATCTCCCTATACAGGAAGTAGGCATATGGGAATTTAAAATACTTAATTACTACTTAAACTAGAACACCAGCTATTCCACACGACGCTTCCCTTGACCTCCAAATTAACATATTGGGGATAATCTACTAAATAAACGAATTAGATACAAAACAGAAACATTTAATACAAGTATCAAAATGATATTACAAATAAATAGGAACTTTAGTTTCAATATGTGAGTTACATTAAAAAGAAATATAAAATATTTAACATTTGTAAATAATAACAACTTGGATTATTTTAACAATCAAATTCAACTGAAAACCCGAAGTTACAATTTAAGCAAATTAAAATAATTTATCGTACTAAGTTACAGACGAAAGGTCTGTGGACTGGTTCGCGGCCTTGGTGTTCCCGTCTTAAGGCTTCTATTTAACCATTAATTATTCTACAATTTACGTTAGCCTTTCCTTATTGTCTTACTACTAAAAACTTATCTAGAGGTCTGGGTGGGACAGGAGCCCCACCCAGCAGTGACTTACTGACTTTAGCTCGATCTGGCAAGTCGACTCGCTGGAAGAAGGTCTCTCTCTCTCAATGTTCCATACTATAATGCCCGCGCCCCTAGGCGACCGACGACCTACCACAGCACCGCCCCTCCTACGACGCGGCCTTGCCAGTCAGCGAAAACCAGCCTATAATTGACGCACCACCGGAGTGTTTTTTTCCGGTAACGCACCAATTTCGCAACAAGAGTTAAGCCAAGCGCTTCCAAAACTGTAAACTATCACGACAACGACACCGGGTCTGCAGCCCCGGTCGCATGTCACAACAATTGGTCAGCCTTGGCCCGCTTCTGACGAAACTTTATTGTAACAGGCGACCCACGCTT
>PNEQ01046723.1:0-34370 GCA_003012365.1 Medauroidea extradentata | reverse complement strand
GGATGGGTGGATGGATGGATGGATGGGGGGATGGATGGGGGGATGGATGGGGGGATGGATAGGGGGATGGATGGGGGATGGATGGGGGGATGGCTGGATTAATGGAGGGAGGGACGGATGGACCGACGGAGGGATGAATGGATGGAGCATGAGCATGAGGAAGTTCTAAAAATAGATTCCTGTGATCCAAATGTGTATTTTGAAAATACAATCACACTATGATGGAAAATACATAAATGTAAAGTCATCTTAGTTAGTGTTTTGTGTACCAATTTTGATAAAATTCTCAAAAACGATTCTTCTGACAGTTTATATGTGTTTTAAAGAAAAATTCAAACTAAACTCACTTTGAAACAATGAACATGAATTAACAAAATACATAAAGTCGAGTCAGTTTACTAATAAGCTTGTGTGTATCACGTTGGATGAAATTTGTAAAAATATTTCCGGAGAAGTCTTACATGTCGAAAATATAAAAATGGCCACAACTTTGAAAATATGAACACAGGATGGACGAAATACACAAAAGTCCAATCAACTTAATAAGTTTTATGTATGCATACTAAGTGTGATGATATTCAGAATATTTCCTCATGTGTCATAGTATGTTTAAAATATAAAAATGGTCATCAATTTGAAAATATACACACAAGATAAAAATAATAGACACACATGTAGAAAAAAGTCAGCTTAGTACATAGTGTATGTTGTGCCCGCATCTTAAGCAGACACCGTTCACACAAGCTGCCAATCTTAGTCTAGTTCCCTCTAACCAAGGCACACAGCTGCCTTTACACAACCTCCCACGAGTTAACACTCAACATCATTAATACACAACAGCTACAAGGTTCAAACCTACTAATAACGTTAGAGCAAGATCTTAATAGCAGAGAATGTATTACAATATCAAAAGCAGGTACATAGAGCAGTTACAAACAATACGGCAGTGATGTCAAACTGGGCATGACCCAAGAACAATAAATCAAAGCTGTTAAACAAGATGCAATTAAATTAGAAACACTTATTACTTACGTGTGCTCGAGGTAATATACCAGCTCTCCATTATAAACCAAATTAATAAAAGCAGGGAAACACATCCCGCTTGTGCCAAGCTCGCGCTCGCGACGACACGACCCTGATTGCCAAACTCAACAGAAGAATGAACAGAATAAAACGAACAAGAATGGTAAACAGTAAGCAGGAAATAAAACAAGAAAACTATAAACTTACCAAGTACATATTAGGGAGTGTCGCCGCGGTCGCGAGCCCACACAACTACTATCAAACTGGGCCGGGAGAAGACTGACCGTCCAGCCCACATGCTCCAGCCAACTCAGCTGGCGCGGGGGGAAGGGAAAGTGGAGGAAGGAGGGAGCACACAAGCATTGCCGACTAGGGCCGAGCGTACACGAAGACGTCCAGACGGCGATCACAACAAACACTGCTTCGGGGCACTCAAGTTCTCGTCTAGAACGTAGGACTATTAATCCACAAATAGCAAACAATGCACCAATACGAAGATCTTCTTGGTTTCCAGGCTTGGGAGTGTCAGACTCCCAGTACAAACTTTTTTTTGTCTTTGAAAATGATTAAGTATGGCTTAATAGTAATTATTTGTCTGTGCTTAACATTTTTCGGGAATGTAATCATCTATTCAGAGTAGTGATGGGACGGTTCCACTATTCGCCAGTTGCAGTTCTCGTTTTCGGTTCCTAGATTTGGTTCTGGGTTTTTCGGTTCTGATATCATTTTATCACAGTTTGTTTTCAGTATGTGTTGTAAAATATGTTTTTGAAGGTTTGACACACGTTAAGATACACCTTTTGAGATTCACGACCCACTGTAATTGCATATTTTGCAACACAAATATCAACTTTGAAATGATTCCAACCTTCAGACATGGCTAGTTTAAAAATATATTATCACAGTGTACAGTAACATTTTCTCACGTGGAACAAGACGTACACACAGAGCAAAGACAACAAAAATCATAAATTAAATATCGTAGATGGCATTCCTCTATAGCGGAACATCCTCCGCCATCTTGGATGTACGGAAAGTTTGTAATACTGTTCATTTGGAAATATATTAAATAAATGATCAGTTCTGCAGATCTACAAAGTCAATTAATGAAAACATTACATTATTGTTAAACGTAATATTTCTGGTATATCCTCTTTGAAGCCCTATTATTGTCACAAGTATAGGTCAAAAATTTATAAAATAAAATGGTGCCGGGAGTTCAACCATTCTCGATGAGTTCATGTCACTGGTGAGTATGCTATTATACAAAAATTTTGTTATTCTAAATATGCCTGCCCTTTTCGCTTCGATAAAGAAGCCTTTTTGTTTTATTTTCTTGCTGCTAAATGGCTGCAGTGATATTTGTTTATTTACCACAATCTTTATAATACCTGTAAAACACGTTAATGACAAATTTTTGTGTACTTCTGTAATGTATTTTACAGGAGCTACTATAAAAAAGCAGTTTAAAATTCCCAGAGAGTACAAGTTTGGAGGTTGAAAAACTTTCAAACTATCTTTTTTGTGGGTTGAATAAAGGCTTGAAGGACAGGTTATAGTTACTTTTAACATACTTAATATTCATTTCAATTCTGCTTCTCATGTAGAAGTGTGTTGTGCTTTTAATATCTCATCATAATGGAACTTAAGGTCCGAAAATTGAGGTTATAAACACTGTCTGTGCCGGTTTGGTTTTTTAGGAACCAACGTACCGAAGAACCAATTGTCCCATCACTAATTGAGATCTTACTACATGTACACTATACCCTATAGCAATTATCTTAACAATGAAGTAGTACTTTCACACAAAACACAAAGAACACAGACATCAGAAACACTATAAGGCAATAAGAGAGACTCACCACTTGCCACACTGCTCGCAGGTGTACGGTCGCTCACCAGTGTGATGCTTCACGTGCTGTTGCATGTTCACCTTCTGGGTGAACGTCTTGCCACACACGTCACACATGAAGCGCCGACCCAACCGATGGACATTCTGGTGTGCCGTCAGCCCACCCCTTGTGTGCAGGCTGTGAAGTACAAGTAGCCATCATACTTTGTCTCAACTTTAAATAACAAATAGTGTTAACTAAACAGTTTCAGTCTTACAAACTTCAAAGCTACAATTTAAACACTTTCTACAAACAATTTGCTTAATATGAGTTGTCTGGTTACAATGATAAAAGGGTATAAATTCTGCTATTGGCCATAGGTAAGATAGGCCAGTGATCTGATTCTTGCGTTTGTACATGAAATTCAAATACTTACATTTTACCACACTCCTTGCACGGGTACTCAGCCTTCTCATTGAACTTGTGTTTTTTCTGGTGAATGTTGAGACCTGGACGGGTAACAAAGCCCTTTCCACACTCTTCACAGATGAAAGGCTTTACTGTCGTATGCTTGGCTAGTACATGGACATGAAGCATGCTGCGAAGACTGAATCCCTTGTCACAGTACTCACACCTGCACAATAAATGTGTTACTTACAGACAACTACTTGAAATTTATAAGATTCTGTTCCGTATAATGAATATGGACTAAATGACAACCTTGTAACCAAATAGCACACAAACTAGGTAACAAAATAACACAAACTGCAAGTACATAAAAGCGTAGGTACCTGTAGCAGGGGGCCGCTGTGGCTGAGAGTTAAGACCTCTCGCCTCACAGCGAGGCGATCCGGGTTCGATTCCCGGCGGAGTCTGTCCCCGGATTTTCGCATGTGGGAATCGTGTCGGACGATGCTGCTGGTCAGCGGGTTTTCTCTGGGAGCTCCCATTTCTCCCGCTCATTTATTCCGGCACTGCTCCATACTCACACTATGTCATCCCTCACCAGCGCTAAAGACCTCACTGTTAAGCGCTGACCAAACTCTCTCACTCACCTGTAGCGGCCCTCAGTGACATGTCGGTAACAATGAGAGCGAAAGGTGGAGTACTTTTCCATAGTCTTGTTGCAGTAGGAACATGTGTAGATAGGCTTCTTGTCATACGACGATCTGTAATGACTGTCAAACTGTGACTTGAATGGGAACAGTTGCTTGCAGCGATCACACTTGATGCCCCAATGTGTCTTCCGCCAGTCTTGAGTGTCTGTGCCTCTTATTTTTTCCTCAGCCTGTTCGTCTGCTGTCCTTCCCTCAACATCCTGCAGCCCTACACAAGAACGAACATTACTTTACAATTGTCTGCAATCCTTACCTACACAAATTGAAAATTTCCTCTCCTCCTTCCCAACCTCATTTGGGCATTCAGTAAATAATGTGCACAACACACACACCATCCTTGAGTGCATTCAGTTCATCCATCTCATCTTCGTCCAGTCTTAGTTCCTGCAGGTCGTCTTCCTCGCGTTCATCATCATCTTCATCCTCCTCATTATCTACTTCCCCTGGGACCTGTTGCTCTTCCTCATCGCTGTCATCATACAGGCTGGAGAGGTACGCCGACGACTGCTCCATGGTACGGTTCTGCTTCAAAGCCTTCAGGGGCTGCAGCATCTTGCGACGGTGGTCATACCGAGGGGAGGATGGCGCCTCAAACTCTTTGTCATGGAAGGGAGACGTTGTTGGGCTCCGGGTCTCTGCAAACATCACAGTGGGTAACATCATGCCATTAGAACACCACGTTCTGCTACCCGGCACAATTTGAGCTGTCACCAGTTGATATTTCTTGAATAACAACATATTTACAAAAAAAATTTCTTTATACTTGCAGCAATAAATGAACAATTTTAACTTCTCTTAAATTAAAAAAAATCAATAATTATATCACAACAAAATTTACGTTATAGTAGAGATTAAAATAAATATGGTGAAACCAGTACCTTCTATAACTAAGGCCTCTTTCTTATCAATAGAACTCTCCACATCAGAGTCCAATGTTACATCTAGTGGCAAGTCTATCAGTTCTTCTTTCACGTGAACATCATAAGGTTCATTTTTTATTTCAGACTCTCTCTCAGTCTTCTGTAAAAGAAATATCATATTTCACATTAGCCTCAAGAGCTTCTGATACATTTATATTATCATCAACCAAACCCTAAGTCAACTGCATGATAAATTAAACCAAACAGTTAATACCAAATTAAATAAAATCACCCACTCAATATTCATAACACAGACCTGTAAAATTCAGAGTCAATAAAAACTTTTCTGACAATTTTCGCTGTAGTTATAGTATTTTGTAACCCGGAAACCAAAACTGAGCTCTGTTTCTGTTTCAGTTTGTCTCCATCACGTACCATTCGTCCACAACATATACTGACACTTTTAGTAATGCAGTGATATAAATGTGGCATTATTACAGTCAATAGAAAAACATGATTAAACTAAACAAGTCCTGTGGCACAGATTAAAGGTTTAAGTACATAAAATATAGCACATACAAAGGCTTTGTACTGCTGTTTAAAGGTTAAATACAATACACTTACAACAGACATTTAATCAAATGCTATGTGCTGCAGTTTAAAGGTTAAGTAAATAAGCACATACACTTACAGCAGACATTTAATCAAAGGCTTTGTACTGCCGTTTTCTCTTCATAGTGAAGCTACTCACATTGTTTTCCTCTTGTGCAAGACTTCTGGAATGTCTTGATGTAGCAGCCAACAGTAACGTCCCATCATGTTAACATTCAATCTTCCTTGGTAACATCTTTCTATATCCTTAATGCCTTGGCAGAAATGCTCCTCTTGCTCTTCACTCACTGCACCAAGATTTCCAGGGGAGATGTCCAAGAGAGAATTAAGGAAGTGAAGTTTTTAACTCATTGAACAGCCCAGAATTTTGACTCTCTCCATCATATTTTCGACTAACCCCTACATAGCCAGGAGCCTTGTTGTTTCCTAGGAACTTTGTAACCACACTTTTGAAAGCAATCCACGCTCCTCTTTCAATCTGCCATCAATCTTCTTATCTGGCCCAACAAACATTCCCTTCTTTAGCTTATTTCTGTCATCGCATTGAGGAAATGTTCATCTGCCATCACGCTTCTTATCTGGCCCAATAAAAATTCCCTTCTTTAGCTTACCGTCTGACAGATGAAGGAATTGACTGCAGAGGTACTTGAAGAATGGTCTTTCTTTAGGCAAGGTTTTGACAAACTTCTTCATGATGCCTAACTTTATGTGAAGTAGCGGCAGAAGAATTTTCCTTGGATCAAACAGGTTTGTTCTCAAAATGATTTTACTACCAGGTTCAAGAGATGTTCTTTGAGGCCGATGATTTTTTTCCCCAATGACAACTTCTTGCTCTGCTGTCCCATTTATACAGGAAAACAGATATTTTGTATAGCAATCCTGCTGACAAAGTAACATGCAAAACACTTTTAGATCTCCACAGATCATCCAGTTGTGAATAACATATTTTATTTTTGTCAGAACCAGTTCAAGATTCTCATAAGTTTCTTTAAGGTGTACAGAATAACCAACAGGTAATGTAGTAAAAGTGTTGCCACTGTGCAAAGGCACTGCCTTTAGACTTTTTTTGGAGGAATGTACGAAAAGTCTCCACTCCCCTTCTTTGTACTCAACGTTAAACATTTGTATCAAACCAGGGATATCACTGCAGTATACTAAGGCATCCTCTTGTAAAAAGTATGGTGTAAATTCCTGTTCCCTATACCTGTACCAATGAATAGTTGTCCCTGTTGCCAGTAGATTATTTTCTTCTAATCTGGAGCCTAAAAGCTCAGAGCTGCCATTAGATAACCTTCAATCACAGACTAAATCATTTGGCTCATACTGTGTAAATTGTTGAGGACTTACACCTACATCACACTGAAATTCCTTATCAGTCGTATCATCTGAATCACATGCATCCATGAAAACACTATCTAGAACATCTGGTGGAATAGGAATAGGAACCTCTGGGCGATGAAGAACTGGCCGAATAGCAGATTGAAGGTTTGGATATGCAATAACTTTCTTATTTTTAGAGCTGTATCCTCCGACATCACAACTGCAAAAATAGCAGTCATTACTACAATTCTTCTGCTCCCTCCATACCATTGGTACACCAAATCTGAATGCTTTTTTCGTGCCTTTAGACCATTTCCTTATATCCTTCACACAAACACAAAACACTTTGTTTGGAGCCCATATTTTGCTTACATCTGTCATTGTCATTCCAAAATATGCAAAATATACATTTCTAATTATAGGTCATCTGATGTTTATTTACCATAAACTTACCACAAATACAACAGAATCTATCTGGAGGAATGATAAAATCTCAATTAGCCACGTTGAACAAGCCACTACATGATATAACCACAAAATAAATAACATTATCAGTTCGCGACAAGGTAAGTGTTTTCATTGTTGTTATCGTACCAGCTCTCAGGGTGGACAGGAATATAAGCAATGCCACGTGAATTAAACACATTGATTTATATAACCGTTTGTATCACTCAAGACACTGTAATTAGTATGTATATTAAATAAATATTTATAATTGGTAAATGTGACGATTTGATGTTGAACATCAGATAGTAACTAATCCTATCAGAGGCAACATAAAAAAGAATTTTTAATCATTGATATTGTAACTGAGTTATGTACCACTGTAGAAATAAGTAACCATGCAGTCAAAATGGAAGTGGACACAGGGGCAGGGCTATCGATTATAGATGAGTCTACATTCCAGGAAATATTTTCTCATTATAGCCTCCCAAACTGACTAGACCATTGTGTGTGCTGCAAGACTACAGCAAAAATGTAATTGAGACTCTTGGTTCATTTGATGTCAGAGTGCAGTATGGCACACAGCATTGTTACATTCCCTTAATTATTAGTATAGGTCAGAGACGATCTCTATTAGGCAGGAACTAGATGACTGTATTAGGGATAGAGGTAAAGGGGGGTTTTAGCCATAAGTCAAGTTTGCAAAGATGTCATAAAGGAAATTCCCACAGACCATAAGCCTCTTCTAGGTTTGTTTGTTCACTACTGACAAAGTCACTCCTTACATCATCTCTCCATAGATGCTACAGTGCAGCTTCCTGCTTAGTGGATATAATTTTCTGTAGAGATACAAGCCAGGTCACAGTATTGCAAATGTGGATGGACTCCACTGCCTTCCAAGGGCCACACCTGACATGGAGGTTCATGCTGTGATGGAAGTCCTTTTCCTTGAAGTATTAGATACACCACTGTTGACAGCCCAGCAGAATGCAGAACTGACAAAACCAGATCTGGTATTGTCACAAGTTTGCTAATGGGTATGGAGAGGATGACCGAATGGGCTACAGGGTGAGAAATACATACAGTTTCTGTGAAGGCAGCATGAGCTGACAGTTCACCGGAGTTGTCTTTTGTGGAGTATTCGAGTGATGGTCCCAGCTGAAGGCCAAGACTACATTTTGAGGATCTTGCATGCGGGCCACCAAGGAATAGTCCACACAAAGGCTCTGGCTCGAAGTTATGTCTGGTGGCCTGGTATTGATGCTAATGTGAAAGGCGTTGTACAACAGTGCGAGACCTGTCAAGCATCTCGCCACATCCCTGTGAAGGTGCCAACCCACCCATGGGAAACGCCAAAACAGCAGTGGTCGCGCCTTCACGTGGATTTTGCAGGCCCTGTCCAAAGCCAAGTATTCTTTGTGGTGGTAAGAGTAAGAGTAAGTTACGTGGCAAATAATACAACATTTATTTCAGTTTTGGAATGGTCATTGAATTTTTTTGCAGAAAATTAACTGTTCAATGCACAGTCACGTATCTTTATTGAGATGTTAGAAGTAAATAAGTATAAAATATTTGTTCACACTCATCAATCATTCATTTAAAAATTGTGTTATTTTTACTGCAGATGTGGTATTATAATTGGTCCCTTTTAAAATAAAGGAATGTTCTAACATTGCATTTTCTAACCGTGTCATTTCCTTCCAATCAGCACACACATTCTACCTTTCATTCTCTGTGATATTAATCATATTTAATTTCTCGTTTGTACCTATTAAGGGACCTCCCTACCTGCCCTTTAAATGTGTTGCAGCAAGTTACAACTATCATCTTTTTGACGAAACAATTCAACGCACACTATATCTGTACATCTACGAAAAGAACACACACTTCAAACTATGTTGCTATAATTTTAAAAATTCGGCACGTTTATTAGAAACATTTTGTGACACCTCAAAATGGCCAAAAATGTATTTTTCAGACTGCCATATCTGGAAAATTAACAATCGGATCCGAAAAACGTAACTACAGAAACAAGCGTCAGACTTTCAACTATGCTGCCCAGACATAAAATAATGTGGTCACCTCATAAAGTCATATAGGAAAAAGTGTGCTGGGGTTTCTCCCCACCGAACTTGACTTGGTGCTTTGACCTGGATTAACGGGAGCAATAAACCACTTTTACGGCAGCAGACGTGTGTGTGCGCGCGCTGGACGCTGGGGTGTGGAACTGATACCTTCGGCCAAGCTCGGGCCGCATCGGAACTGTTCGGGCTGCTCTCCCTCTCCTGGCCCTCCCCTCCTTTCCTTGGCCAGCGTCAGCTGGTGACCCGCTGCGGAGAGGCACTCTGGTCTCCGCCTCTGTCCGTGAAAGGTCGTGTCCCTCTCGGCACTCTGTCGGTAAGTGTACAGTTTTGATTCGGGAGCACAGGTCGTCATCTTGTTGCCGGCTCGGTAAGCCGCGTGTTTACCCTACATTATTTAGTAGATTCTTTAGGTTTGATTAGTCCATTATGACATACCGGCGGCGTGTCGAGGGGGCCCGAATCGAATTGCGCTATTGATTTGTATGGGCCCTTCAGGCCATGTTGTGGGTAATTAAATGTGTAACCTAATGTCAACTATTGTACACTCTTCCCGATGTCATTGTATATAATGAGTGAAAATTGATAATACATCGTTTCCACCCTGTACTACCTAGTTTGGTTATTTCGTTGTGTTTACCCTTTCGGGTAACTCGAACCCTTTCATCTCTCGTGCCCAGAGTGTGGTACAAATAACTGCGCGACTCTGCTGGTGTTTGAGTCCCGAGCAAGGGTTGTCACATTTTCCGTTAGCGAGATACTTGTGGGGTTGTGGCCGAACAGTGTCAACATGGCACATTCCGCCAGAGGGTGTGATTTTGTTTGTAGGATGGGTTACTTGGAACTTAGGGAGTATTTATGTGAGTCCGGGGTTGAGATTGAGAATAATGAAGATGTGACTGCGTTGCGCATTCGCGCAATTGCATATGTAAATTTGTTGCGATCCATTGAACAGTTGAATTTGGGGAGTAATGTATTTGCCGCTCATGGGCCTGTTACTGTGGCGCAAACTGTTTTAATTGCGTGTTTAAAGGGAGTAGGTATTTTACGCGTTGTTCAGCCAGAGGATGTGTTGCGCTTCTTGGTGTCAGTAGATCAGGTGTACGGTAGTATTCCCAGTGCTAATGATTGCGCATTTCTGACGTGTTTGTCAACTTGCTGGGAGGGACATGCGGTTTCTATTTTAGGCGATGTGTTGCGTGATGCGGAAGGCTACGATGAGTTTAAAGCTCGGTTACTATGGCATGCGGGTTCCGCGGCCGTGTGATCGCGTATCAAACGGAAGATTGTAGATAGATTTCAGAGACCCGACGAGACAGTGTCAGGATATGTACAGAATGTGCAATGTTTCGCTGCTGCGATGAATCTCACTAGGGCTGAGACTAAATTTTTTTTTCTAGCATAGTCAATCACCTTGCACCCGAGGCACACCGACACAGGTTTGTTCGTGCTCCGCCCACTTCCTTTGAGGATTTGCGTTTGTTAGCGCTTGATATCGAGAGAGAGCTAGAGAACGAGAGTGAGTATTTTCGCTTGGTTCCGCCTGTGAGATCCGCTCGTCCTCCTGTTGTGCAATCTGTCGGCGGAAAGGTTAATGTTCTGCACGTTTCTGCAGCGGTAGTCGGCGCCTCGTCGGGGTCTGAGGTTGTGTTCTCTCGGGTTGATAATGCCTGTAGTGGTTCTGCTCCAGTCACGCTTCGCTGTGCAAATTGTTCGCAGTTCGGGCATTTGTCCTTTCAATGTTCCTCTCAGTGCGGCCTGCTTTATGGACTTGTTTCCGTTGTAGTCGTGTCGGACATATGCGCCCTGCTTGTCGGGGAAACTGAAGAGTGCTCTTTATGTGCGTGCTGTGGAGAGTTACGACAGGGTTAATTTTAATGCGCGCACGGATTGTTATGTGTTGTTGTCGTGTTACTGCGACGACAGGGCTGCTCTTGTTGACACCGGAGCTACTCATTCTTTCGTTCGCGAAAGTTTCGTATCGGCTCTGTTAACAAAAAATCCGGGTTGTAAGATTACATCTACTGGTTCTTTATCTTTGTCGACGTGTATCGCGAATGGCGACGTGGTCAAGTGTACTCGTGTAGTGCATTTGCATTTCAAAATACACCGACTTTCATGGACTTTCAGGTTTTGGGTCTTAGACAATCTCGTAGCTGATGTCGTCCTAGGTGTTGATTTTTGAGCCATGCTCGTGCAATTATTGATCTTGACGCTCGTCAACTTAGGTTTTGTTTTGCACCTAATTCTGTGTGCCCTTTGATCTCTCTGGTTTGTTTTTCCCCCGCCCCGAGTGGCCGTATTGTCTCCCTTGACTCGCATCAGGTTGGCGAGGTTCAAAGGTTATTGAGTGAATTTCCGGATGTTATCACGACGCGCATTGGGAGTTGTAATGTACTCCCTTATAGGTTTAGGGTGACCGACGACATTCCCGTGAGACTCCCACATTATTCATACAGTCCGCCAAAATTGGTTATCATGCGGTCGATTATCGAGAAGTTGTTGTAGGAAGGAGTTATGTCTTCGTCTACGTCGGAGTATGCTTGTCCTGCCTTTCTAGTGAAGAAAGGAAGTAGTAATAAGTATCGTTTGGTGACGGACATGTCGCAAGTTAACCATAAGATCCACTTAGATCCATTTCCGGCCCCTACTGTTGACACTGCGTTACAGTACCTCGGTAAGGCTAAAATCTTCAGTATAATTGACTTGAATTCTAGTTTTCATCAATGTCTTTTACACCCAGAGAGCCGAAAGTATACTGCATTTTGTACCCAATGGGCGCAATTAGAATTCAACCGCATACCTATGGGCGCATGTTTTGGCACACAGGCCTTGTCTCGTATGATGGACCACGTATTGTTAGACTTAAAGGTCCAATTTGTTTACGATTATATCGATGATATTATTGTGTACAGCAACTCTTTTGAGGAACATTTGATACATCTTACAGAGGTCTTGAGTCGTTTATGGCAGGCTGGACTTACGGTTAACCCCGCTAAGGTTACTTGGGCGGCCCAGTCAGTGAAGTTTTTGGGGTATGTGGTGTCCGAGGGAAAATTGTTGATGGATCCAGGTAGAATAAGTTCTATTGTGAACTTTCCGTGACCGAAGACTGTCAAAGGTGTATTCCGGTTCATCGGGATGATGGGGTACTATGCTAGGTTTATTTCCCGTTTCGCTGAGCTTGCCTCACCATTGAATCAGCTGAAACGCAAGAATGCACCTTTCGATTGGGGTGATGAGCAGGAGCACAGCTTTAATGCTTTAAAGAAGTGTTTGGCTGCAGCACCATCCTTACACCTAGCCGACTTCGATGCACGTTTTGTTCTGAACGTAGATGCTTCCAGCGTTGCATTACGTGCCGCATTAGGTCAGATGCGTGACGGCGAAGCAGTTCCGGTGGCTTTTGCCAGTCGTGCACTGTCTGATTCCGAACGACGGCTTAGCGCTTTTGAAAAGAGGCGTTGGCTTGTGTGTGGGAAACAAGTAAATTTGACACCTATTTGAGTGCGGTAGAGTTCGACTTGTGCACCGATAATCAAGCGGTGTCTTGGTTATTGGGGCACTTGAATGATTTTGATAAGCTCGGACGTTGGGCTTTTCGACCGTCAAAGTATCGTTTTACCATACGACATATTACTGGTGCAAGCAACGTGGTGGCGGACGCGCTGTCACGGATGTATTGCACCGATGATTACGTTTGCGATCCTGAAGAACTGACAGCAGTGTGTTCTGCGTTCACCACACATACGTCATTTTATACCCACCTTCAGGCCACTCAGGCGGAAGATCCCGAATGCCAGGATATCGTTTCTAGGTTGGAACAAGGTGAAGTTCTTCACTATGAAGTGCATGATGATTTGTTGCACTATGTGGGTCGACGTCGACGCCTGCGGCGATTGTTTGTTCCGGCTACCAGTCGCCCAAAACTGTTAACTTATTTTCATGCTTCCCCCTTCGGGGGTCATTTGGGTCGCGCTGGGTAAGGTCAGTGCTCGTTTTTTTGGCCAGGTATCTATCGCGATGTCCGGGAGTATGTTCGTCACTGTGACTTGTGTCATCGCGCGAAGGCAGCACGTAACACGAAAGTAGGATTGTACTCGGTTGACCAGGTTTCCTTTTCCTGGGAAACTGTACATTGTGATGCTTTTGGGCCTTTGGTGCGCTCTGGTAAGGGAAATGTGCACATTCTCGTTGTCATGGATGTGTTTTCTAAATTTGTCATCATGATTCCCATGCGAAATTTGAAGAGTGCTTCGGTGGTGCGGTTGTTGACTGAACGCGTTTGGGCAGTGTTTGGCCCGCCGGTCAACATAGTGACAGATAATGCTACCTATTTCTGTTCCGGTGTCTTTACAGACATGTGTTTCCGCTGGGCAGTTAATCACTTCACCTCGATCCCCTACTACCCTTGTGGGAACCAGGTGGAACGATTTAACAGAAATCTCAACACGACCTTGGCGGCAATGTACCATGGACGACAGCGTGACTGGGATGAGGACCTGGACCTCATCACCCTGGGTTTCAACGCTTCGGTGCATGGTGCCACTAAGCATTCTCCTGCACGTGTCTTCCTGGGCCGGGACCTCGTCCATCCCTTGTTGAACGTTTGGGGTGTGACCTCACCGTCCCATCTGCTTTCCGACCGTGAGCGGGAACTTCTTAGCCATGAGGTTCTTGGCAATCTAACTGAAGCTCGTGCTCGTCTACAGCATCGTGTGAATGCGCAGCGTATTCCTGCTGATTATCAGGCAGGTCAGTTAGTGTACTGTAAGTCTTTCGCTCTCCCGTCTCGTGTGATGGATATTGGAAGCAAATCGTTGTTGCCGTTTGCGGGTCCATACCGAGTGGTAAAGTTGTTGGGGCCAAATACTGTTTTGTTGATTGATCCTGCGTCTGGAGCGATTGTGTGTAAAGCGCACGTTTCACATTTGAAACACGCTCCTGATGATGATGATGTGGGATTTTTGCTTTCAGGATGATCGCTTTTTACGGTGTGGATTGTTTCGTCACGTCTTGTTCACAGTTCTGCGTTCCGTAGTTGGTAGCATTTTGGGCCTGTAGTTTGATTGGAGGCGTTGGCTGGGGTCATGTGTATGTGTCTGTGATCGGGTGTAGTGTTTGTTTTTAGTGTGATTTGGTTGTGTTTGTTATGTTAGATATGTTTGTCATGTTTGCAGAGTTATATGTTGGGTATGTGTTGTGTTAGTAGTGGCCACTTGTTTGTTCAGTGTTAGTGGATATCCACATGCGCGCGCATATCTTAAGTTTAAGAAACAATAGTTTTGAGTGCACTTTTGATATCAGTATTAAGTGAGGTATCGCTAGTTATCATATACTGGTATTTTTTATTGAATTTGTGATTGTATTGCTATTTTCATGCGTTTGTTCAATATTTCTTGAGGTTTTGAAACGCTTATTACTTAGTACCTGATTAATCAATTGTGATACATAAATGTGTAGCATTTAGGATTTTTATATCTTTAGTGTGTACTATGGTTTGAGTGTAATTCTAGCACTATTTTGTAGGTATAATTTTTGACGTGTTTATGATTTTGAAGGGTGAATTTTGTAATTGTATAGTGAGTTTTTATTGAAGGGTTTCAGGTAATGTAATTTTGTAATATGGATATTATATTGTTGTTTTCCTTATTCTTCATGCCCACAGCGTTCGAGTTTTGGTGCCGAGGCGGTTTTCCTTACTCCAATCAATTTCCTGTTCTTTGCGGCGGCTGGAGCGGCGTCTCCTACTGGAAAAACCCCCCTCAGCGCTGCCGAAGAGTCGCTGTCCGTTTGGGAGTGTGCGCCCCCAGATATTGTGGACTTGCTGTTGGTGAGATCTCCCCATTTATTGGAAATCCCCCAGTACTGTCATTGTTGGGCAATTGCCCGTGGTCTTTGTTTGCTGGACAGTTTCTTGGTCGTCTAACTCTCGAACTATTGCGTATCTGTGAAGATTGTGTTCCCCCCCTGACGGCGTTCAGGGAGGGGGAATTTGTGCTGGGGTTTCTCCCCACCGAACTTGACTTGGTTCTTTGACCTGGATTAATGGGAGCAATAAACCACTTTTACTGCAGCAGACGTGTGCGCGCGCTGGACGCTGGGGTGTGGAACTTATACCTTCGGCCAAGCTCGGGCCGCATCGGAACTGTTCGGGCCGCCCTCCCTCTCCTGGCCCTCCCCTCCTTTCCTTGGCCAGCGTCAGCTGGTGACCCGCCGCGGAGAGGCACTTTGGTCTCCACCTCTGTCCGTGAAAGGTCGTGTCCCTCTCGGCACTCCGTCGGTAAGTGTACAGTTTTGATTCGGGTGCACGGGTCGTCATCTTGTTGCCGGCTCGGTAAGCCGCGTGTTTACCCTACGTTATTTAGTAGATTCTTTAGGTTTGATTAGTCCATTATGACGTACCGGCGGCGTGTCGAGGGGGCCCGAATCGAATTGCGCTATTGATTTGTATGGGCCCTTCAGGCCATGTTGTGGGCAATTAAATGTGTAACCTAATGTCAACTATTGTACACTCTTCCCGATGTCATTGTATATAATGAGTGAAAATTGATAATACATCGTTTCCACCCTGTATTATCTAGTTTGGTTATTTCGTTGTGTTTACCCTTTCGGTTAACTCGAACCCTTTCGTCTCTCGTGCCCAGAGTATGGTACAAAAGGATAATAGTAAATCAATGCACACCATATGAGGGCTTGCACGGAGAGGCGATAATATATTACATACGTCAGTTAGTGGCACTCTTACTGCTCCTGCCTCACACACACAAAACACAGCTTATCTAGGAATGCCTCTTAAGTGCACGAAAAATCAATTTAATTTTTGTAAATTATTTATGTACACAGTTTTTAAAAAATTAAATATCAAAGTCAGTCCTGAACAGTTGATGGTAGAAAGCTGAAATTGGGTTCAATTAAAAGTTTTTTAAATGAACTTTCATATGATGGCTAACATTGGATTAGCAAAATAATAATTTTCAAATATTGTAATGATTTTTTTTAAAACTGGTATTTCTTAAAATGTGATGGTTTTAAAATGTTTTAATAATTCTCAAACGTTGTTTATATCATCCTTATTTTACCCTCAAAATATAATTTTGGTATCTCTATGAGACCCTAATTTATGATGCATTAACACTGTGGTTTGTCAGCGAAGGAACAATGTTTGGCCAAAACTTTCATTTTTTCTTTTGATGGTATAAAAACATGTAGTTTCTGTGTACCTGGAATTGCTTGAGGACATTTTAATCTATTTGTCAAAAAATGTTCCTGTTGTGATATATTCTTCTTGTGTAGTAAAGGTACAGTAAATACCCATAATATTTCTTGGTGTTATCAGATGTTCATAGGGATTTTGAAGGCTTGTACGTGCTGCCAACCCTCTTTACTGTCTCTCCTACACCATCACATGGTCCTTTTCCATGTGCTATTGCTGAGATATGCCATTCTGCATGAATACTGAAGTCCTCCTTGGGATGACATTAGTTCCAGTAAATTCTTCTTGTATTTGTATTGCACACAAGACCCATCTGAATAATAATTGAATAAAAGGACAGAAGGTTGAGGTACTCACAGACTGATACTTCTTGACAATTTCACATACATATAAAAGGATGAACACATTGTTGCACGGGTGTGCGGTTGCGAGACATTTCACTGGCTAGGCTAGCTTCATCAGGCAGCGAGTTCTGGCACAGCGGTGGAAGCGTGGTTGATTAACTTAGCAGCTATACAGCGAACTAAGGTGCAGCATGAAAATTCAAAAAGAAGAAATGTGAGAGTGTAATGGTATTCTGGTGCTACGGATGTGATTATCTGATGCTGAGACCTTGGGGTTGTCAAGATTTAGTAATGTATTGCACCGCTCCACCCTACTGGCTCCCCTTCTGCCTTAGAGGACTTCGCCTGCCAGAAGGGCCGGCGCGTATCTCATAAAATGTCTCAAACACTTAACAGAACTTAGAACTTACTCTCAGACTTCTCATTTGCAAATCAGGAGGACAGGGTTTAAGCTCACCACTCTACAATTACAACTACAATTTGCAACACCCATTTACAATTTTCGGGTGATCGCGGCCGGTACCTGCAACATAATTAACGTCGTGACCGATCAAAAGCCACCGGAGGAAGCGCCTATTCTTTTCGTCGAAAGAAACTATAAGTATCTACCTCTCGTGACGCAACCCGCAGTGCGTGAGTCCCTTAAGCCGATTTAAAAAGAAACTCCTTTGTTATTTTATTTCAATTAGAGCTAGCCGGGCATACTACAACATTACTTAATACGAACCCAATCATCCAGCATTAATCACGTAAGAGACAGAGCAACGACACCTCTTATTAATACCAAACGCGGGTCACGAGCATACCAACAACAAAATCGTCGCAACTTGGCGCCCAACGTGGGGCCTTCGAACCGCACACCCAGGAGAAAGACTTTTGTTTGCAAACACTGGTGAAATACTACATTTCGTGAGGTTGGGACTTGTGTTACGCGCCGGAACGGACGTGGTGGAGCTGTTGATCCCGGTTGCCGCGAATGAGACCTGGAGAACTGTACGAGCGATATCGCGGAGCGTGGCAGGCGACGTCTAACAACGCCCACGGAGTTGTCAACGGTGAGTGCAGCGACGCAGAGACGCTTGACGCCTGTCCCAGGCATCGAGCGAGGACCTCTTGCCTCCGAGTCTTGGCGGCGCGAGGGTCTACATCCAGTACTGAGGCGCAGGGGTTCGTGTCTTGACAACGGCGGCAGCGCAGACCTTCAAATTGGTGAGCTGAGGTTTCCAATTTACCTATTTACAGAGTTCCAGTCAGCGCATCGGGGGTCATCGGCAGCTGGATTTGTCGCAGTTACGACGTTGTACTTTCTTCTGCGTTGTTTCCTTCTGAGTTGTGTTGCGGTGCAGCGAGTATATATATGCATGCCATATGGTCATTAATTTTAGTAATTTTTTTATATTTTTGTAAGTTGTAACCAAGGGCTTAAAACCACGTGCACGCTGCCCCATTTTTCCAGAATCTAACACATTAATGCCATTACACCTTATCATCACAAGTAACCTATAAAATAAACTTTACATAAACTTTTAAGTTACGCTCCATACATCATCCTTAATTTGTCCATTCACTTTCTATAACAGTTTTCCCAAATATTTCTCATATAAGTCTACATGAATCCTAAAGGGTAAAACAATAAACATTATGGTAATAATGGAGTCTTTTCCCCGAACAATTACTAATGCACATTACACATGTTGGTTAGTTACGCATCCTAATCTCATTCATTCACTTTTACGACCAGATTATCCAAATGTTTCTAACAGTTTACAAAACATTATTAAGATCAAATAGTGAACATGACATTGACAATGGAGTACTTTCTCCAAACACACACTTATCAAATCTTACTAAAATCCTAACACAACCAAGTAGGCTACACACCATACAGGTGTAGCAAATATTTCACTTATCATGCATTTCCGTTTTTATGCCGTGCTAGACTCCACCTTTTGGCGCAACATTCCACCTCTGTGACAGTTGGCCGACCATTATTTTGCACTCCCAAATTATTGAGAAGCGGTTCCGACTTCGCCGAGAATAGCCAAAAAAGGAACAGTCCTACCTTAAAAATCTGGAACCAACCATGACAACGACGGAGACGGTTTTCCCGACAGGCCTCTGCATCCTTTGACACAGCTTCCAAGAGTTCCAAGCTCGTCACCGCACCTTGTCTCGAACCACTCGACGCACTGCGATCAGGCCCATTCAACCTTCATGTCAACAGTTAGGCCAGTCTGACGACCAAAAGCGCACGATTGCGTGTTCAACTGCCGTCTCCCACTGCAATTATTTAAGAGATATTAAATAAATCCGGCCTCTCAGCTAGACCACCACACAATACGGCCACAAGTCCGTGTCTCGTCGTTACTGTTCACGAGGTCACCCTGCTGCCTTATCTGTCTGACTCTCTCACTCACGTCTCTGTCGAGCCATGCTAGCATAATGGCCTCCGGCGAACGCTCGCACCACCCGCTTAGCCACAACCCCCCCTCTCCTGCCCTTCCACCCACCTACCTACCCCAGGCAAGACGCATGCGCATTACGCCAGCTGAGGGAATGGGAAGAGGTGAGGTGGTGCGGGGGGAAGAGTAACAGTTGAATCACGCCCAGCTCAAAGTGACAAAGAAACCCCCAGAAGGTAAACCATCAAAAGGACAAAAAAATCAAACACAAAAATTTAAAGAAACTCTAATACCTTAACTAAAAAACCAAAACAAGAAGGGGTCTCCCACACAGATCAATCCTGATGGGCTAGTTCCCAGCACCTTAGTCCTGAGCTATTGCTTGATGACGGTAGGGCTCTTACTACTTTGGTGTTATAACGCAAGTCAAATGTGTTGTTTGTGTGATGCAGCATGTGCTGCGACTGGTTTGTCAAGTAGGCCCAATTTACCAGATATTGTTTGTGTTGTGTCTGCTCTATGACCATCCATTCTTTGTCAGTGTGTGTCGGTGGTGAGGCCTATGTATTTTGTATTGCAATGTTTGCACTGTAGCTGTTGCACAGTTGTAACTGTCCAGTATGGGATATGTGTGACTGGTAAATCTGGAGGTGAAAGAAGTGGAGGATTGATGGATGGCGCAGGAACCACAGCATGGTTTATTGCAGGGATGGAAACCTTTTGGTGTTATGATAGTGATGTTGGATGTGGTTGGCTGAAGTTTTGAATGGACTAGTTTAGGTGGGCATCTGAAGATAAGTCTGGGAGGCTTATATAGCAGGATTTTAATTTGTGGAGCAGAAGCCAGATTTTCATAAGAATTTCTCAAAATGTTTCAATTCAAAAAATATGTAAGCTTCTTTTGAAACAGGTAGACAACTATGTTGTGCTCACGACAATTGGAAATCACAACATAGCTTAAGTGTTGGATTTTACCTTCAGAGTCCTTGAAATACACCACACAGGGATGCAAAGCTGCACAGTCATATGTCCATCTATATCCCTGGGATTCATCCTTATCCAAAAAACAATAATTTTCTGAAACATCACTCAAAACAGGAAACTCTGAATCAGACAAATTTTCTCTTATACCATTCATGAATTATGTTGGTTGCTTTGCAATAAAGTCATGAGGAAGTAAACCTGAAATTTTGTTGTAAAAATAAATAAATTCTGTGGAATTTTCTGTATATTTTCCATGATACACTTGTTAACAGAAATCCAGTGATGGTACATGACTGTGTCAATCATATGTTCTTCCAAAGTATTTTCAAGCTGTTGTTTGAGAACTCCAATTCCGGGGCAGAAAGCACATTCAACCAAACAACCAATATTTCCTGGGTTGCAAATTACCTTAACCAAGCATACTTTGTTTGTTCTTCAATGGCAATTAAACATAATTTTCAATCATCAGTTTAACTTTCTGATTAATGGTACACACACAAAACTCAAATGTACTATTCTTTTTGTCTATGATACAGTTTTGGCCTCAACTCTGTGAATTTTGAAAATCCAACTTTAACATCTGGAAACTTTTCTTTGAACAAGATGTAAACTTTCAGACTGCATAGCAACAAACATTTAAGCACATGAACTTTTTTTTTCATTACAATATTTCAGTGAAATATAGTCTTTCATTCCTGGCATAGCTTTACCGACTTCATCCACTTCACAGAACACACAATAGTTTTTGCTGTCACAGCTAAAAGGCTTTTCCTTAGTTTTCTGTCTGGAGTTGATAAAATTCCCTCTTCTTTAAATAGTTTCCTGGCTTGAAAAATTACGTAATGGGATGCTTTGAATTCCCTCATTGTTTTCCGTACACTCCAAGTATTCATAGGCAAAAACATTAGTATTATAATTTTTTTTTGTAATTACAACTCTTGTAATGATCTGTAAGGTTACATAAACTGAATGATCCTCTGATTCCTGGTCAATGTTAGACTCCTCTGCATTCACAAATACTTTGTTTTTATTGCTGTCTATTTTCCTAAATTTTCTATAAAGTATTATTTATATAGAACTTTCTTCCTGTCAACAGGAGATTCTCCTATTACTTGAAAAGAATAGTTTAAAGATTGTACAGCTTGTGAAAGGAAAATCACATCCTCTCCCAGAGTTTGAAGGAACTGCCAGGCTGGTGTGAGCCTCAATATACAAGTTCTGTTAATAACTTCATCAACACCTTTCATTCAACCACATTCTTTTGTACTCACATCACAAACTTTTGCAAAAGTAAGCAATTGAGGAAAATGCTCTATCGTCTATTTTGTTTCTGTTTTTAGCCTTTTATATATATGACAATGGTTTGCCTTTAGCTGCGGGTTAAAGGAATATAGACACCCTCATATTACAGATATATATTTTGGATTTAGAGTAATCTTGTACGCATAACCATTAAAAAAAATGCCAGTGCAGTCAAGTTTTCACACACAATTCTGACATCACCAGTAAATTACTAAACATTACCTTTATCTTTCCATTGGAATGCTAAGTATCATTACTCACAATATCACTAAAACATATTGTACAAGTATACGTACAATAGCAGGGTTGCCACAGAAAATAGGAATTGAAATTACTTGACAGTTCAAGGTTTTCCCTCATCATCAACCAAACATTTTTCTATCTGGTTTTATAAAATTCATATCCATTATTAAAAAATATTTCATACTCTATTAACTAATCTTTGCTAACATTCCTAATCAAGCATACAATTTAACCATACATGTTCCTTTTTATATTATAAATACTGCTAGACTCTGAAGTAAACCGTGATCAAGTTTACCTTGACATGCTGCCAAAATACCTCCATTAAATGTAAGAGGCTATTTTTCATAAATGACAATAAAACAACTGAACATGTTCTTCAGTTGCAGCAGTTAGACACGAGTCTTTATATGACGAAGACTACAAGCAAAGATATTAAATTACAAGTTCACTAAAGTGGTCGAGTGCACATAAACAGTAATAAATAATAAAATTCCTGATCACATACAGATATTTTGAGGGTAAAATAAGAAACATATTAACAACATCTGAGAATTTTTTGAAATTTTAAAGTTGTCACTATTTACGCAAAAAATTGTTAATAATAATAAATTTTTTTAAAATTTTTATTTTATTAATTCCACTGTTTTGCATGTCATTTGAAAGCCAATTTAAAAAGCTTTAAAATTAGCCCAATTCCAGCTTTCTAGCATAAAGTGTTCATGACTTACAACTAATTTTGTAAATAAGAATGTAGAAAAATTTAATTTTCTGCAATTATTTATCATTTTTAGAAAACTACGTACTTGAAAAAAGAGTTTCTTCAGACACTCAATAGATACTAACTATAAAACCAAAATCATTGACATCTAAGACAATGAGATAGAATTTTCATTCAAAGTAAATTGATTAAAATGGAATGACTGCTACATATTAATCTGTATACATTACAATCCTAACCTGACATAACCAATTTCAATTCAGTTTAGAAGCTATGTAGTTTAAACAACTAACCTAAATGTTTTTAAAAGTGAGTTGACTAACAATTTCAAAATTTATTTAGCTCTAGTAAACTGTAATAGACCTTCAAATTTCAGTGTAAATGTAACAAACTTCCCGAAAAGATAAACATAACATTTCCCAAGAAAATAAAGGCACAGCTAGCATGGAATTATTTGTATGAATTTTTCTAGCTTGAGCTATGGCAAAGTAAAGACATTTACAATTTCTTTAGCGTACCCATAAGGAAATAACTAAATTATACAATAAGAAATTGTCAGCCTCTGATCTTTCTTACAGACTTGCAGCAGCGACTGAGCAGAAGTACATGCGTTGTGTTGTAGCATGTGCCGTAATAAAGTGTGATTTTTACTTTACATGGAGGAAGAGTTCATTTTTTATTTCAAGTGAACAACATTGCAGTAAAATGTTAAAAGAATAGCAGATGTAGCAGCTATGAGGAGAGTCGAGATGAGAGATTTGGACAGCTCATAACAGCTAGGGTTCTGGAGTCGGTGAGAGGCGACATGAAGTCGCTATGGAGAAACATCTGGAATGGATGGGAAAATGGGAGATTTCTGGGGAAAATCTCAGACCTGCAGCATAATACAAGCATGATTCTCACATACGAAAATCCATTCGAGTGCCGAGATTACTGGTACAATAATTTTGACAGTTTTGAAAAGAACAGAGGGCGAAGCCATGACAGGGATGGCTAGTACTGTTAATTGTGAAAATTATGACTACTTACCTAATTTTAAATTTTTTATAAAATGCAGAATTACTTCCAATAATAATAAATAATTTATTAAAATCTGTACAGGGCCAGATGTAAGCAACTGAGCACCCTAGGCCTTGGTGTTTCAGCATCTCGCAGCCTCTTTTTTCTCCTCCTTGCTTATCTATTTTCACATCTACATTATTTCAAATTACTCAGCTTAACCCAGTTGCTATGGAATAATAATCTGTAGCATACTATCGAGAACATTTTCTCATCACTAAAATAATGAATAATAGTACTTCTGATAGTATAACTTAATTTTTTTTCTTAATAAGTGAATGAATGGTATTGTAGGGCGCTCGACATCTAAGCCATCAACACCCACAAACAAGTTATAATAAAATAAACACTAAACCACCGAAATGAAGAAAATACAAAAATAAAAGTACTCCGCAGGAGTTAAACACAACAGCTGTGTAAAAATACATAATACACATTAAAATAAAAGTTTTATATACTTATATATAAACAAAATAACAAAACACAGAAACAAAGCAGACCACAAGTACATTTTTCATTGATCAACTTTCCTCACCTAAAATTTTCTGAAGGTTGTCACCAACGTTATCAAAGACATCATCACAAACTGGAGGGGGTCCACCACACAGCTAATTTCAGTGCATAACACGAGTGTGTATGATTTGAAGGCACGCCAGTGGGGTACAAATAAATATTATTGGCCAAGTATGTTGGTCAGAGGGAACGAGTGTCATTCCCTCTGCCAAGAAATCCAAAAAGAAATTCGTGCTGCAAGCACTGGGACACGAGTGTCACAGGGTGAAAGGATACATGCTTCGTTAGCTGCTGCAACCACTGCCTCATTTCCAGCAATGCATGCATAACAATGAGTCCACAGGAACACGACATGTACACCAGCCTGTTCAGCCACCCTCAGCTTCCTCTTAATCACAGAAACACGGGTATGAGCCAAAGATCCTGATCTTAACACTTGTAAATCACTCATTTAATTTGAGCACACCAAACACTTGTATGGCAACCCACTAAGAATGAACTACAGAGCTTTATAAATGGCATATAACTCTGCTGCTAAAATACTACATGACTGAGGTAGGCCGAACAAATGCCTCTCTGGAGCCAGCAATGAATGCACACCCACTAATGGCGTCGGGACTTGAAACTGTCAGTGTACAAACAGATAAAATCATCAAAAACAGACTACACAATATCACGGAAGAGGCGTTGATAAGACGTAAGCAGACATAGTGAGGTTTCTCGAATTCATCCAGATCAAGCCGTACCAACATCAGGTGTGTTGCCAATGGTGATTCAGGGCGTAAAACATGAAGCACATGCTTGGGCACGTGTGCAAATCAGGCACACATACATAGAGAGAGAAAAAGAGATTTTGGTCAGTGCATAATGAGGTCTTTAGCGCTGGTGAAGGATGACATGAGATGAGTATGGAGCAGCACCGGAATGAAAGGGCGGGGGAAACAGGAGATCTCCGAGAAAACCAGAAGACCAACGGAATCGTCCAGCACGATTCCCACATGCAAAAATTCGGGGACTGACCTAGCTGGGAATCGAACCCGGATCACCTTGGTGGGAGGCGAATGGTCTGACCATTCGGCCACCGCAGTCCCCGGGCACACACAGGTTTGGTGGTAATAGGTTGGATATTGTACAGCTGTATGTAAGAGGGATGGCGAAAGTCATGCAATGGGTATAAAGGGTCTTTCAGCACTCTTAACACATAATGCAAAAAAAGTTGCTCACATCTATATTGCACTGTTGGTTTATCAACCTCCGCACAAAGATTCATGACTGGGCTTGTGCGAAATGCACCAGTCGTTATGTGGATACCGGCATGGAGAAGAGCGTTTAGCATTTTCAGTACAGAAGGTCAGAGGAGTAAACAGGACTGCCAAAATCCAATGGATGAGAGCTCTGTACAGACAAAGAATCTACTTGTCGTACCCCAATCATGTCCTCTAAGTATTTTAAAAAGATGCTATGTCCCACCAAAATTGGTTTCTAAAATGTATCACGTGATGCCACCAGGAAAGATTACAATAAAAAAAAACTCAGAACTTTATATGGTCCAAAACAGGCAACACATGTCCATACAAGATATATCAGGAGAGGGAAAAACCATATATTTAAGGCAAAAGTGAACAACAACCTGTAATATTGGTGTGGAGAAGTAGAAACCACAGCCGTCTACCCAACTGGCAGGCAAGGTGGTGGACAGCCAGCTGGATGTGATACTCCACAGCAAACAGGGTGCAAGAACAGCAATACGTATATCATAAAATAATCCACATAAAGTGCACAATGCACAGGGGGTCAGGCAAAACAGACACATTACTGTTTATTGCTATAGCAAACAAGGTATACTCCATTTCATATAAGTTTGGATAAATCTGACAGCAACTTATGGGCAATAATTTGTAATGTTTTGTTTTTTGTGTCACTACACGAGGGAAACTTTGCAGTACAAATGCTAAAATGGACATTTCAGGTTCATTTTAGACCTAAAAACATCTTGCATTGTGCAAGAAATTACAAAGTATTAAAATAGTATTGCCCATAAGTTGCTGTCAAATTTATCCAAAGTTATATGAAACAGAGTATAACATTCAAAATGCTTCCTTGAGGCACCCCATTTTCCTTGCTAGATCAACATCAGGTGTGTGTGTGTGTGTGTGTGTGTTAACATGTACATGGATACAGGCTCCAAACCTAGACTTGCCTGCTGAGCCAGTGAGAAAAGTTTGTTAAACCATCACTAACAAAGGCACCCCATAGGGTCACACAACTTGGAGGCAGTAATCAAAGGATTAGGAAGAACAGCCCCAGCCTCAGATGATGGTGAGAAAAAAAGTGAAAAAGGGGAACATGAGATGAAGATACGAACATATTTCAGATCCTGACAGAAGCCATAATAGTTGCCTTTTAAGACAAGCATGGGTCAGCTGTGATGGTATTCTTACCCACCATCATACGGAGGTTCATTATGTGTGCCTCTGTGAAAGTTGCAGCCTACACACAAGACTAGTGGTAAATCTGGCTCCACTTATAAATGCAAAGGCATATAGGGTAAACTATCTATTTTGTAGGGGAGTTTTTACATAGGCAAGTTTCAAAAACTGTAATATATTACAGTTAAGTTTAAAAAATTGTTAACATTTTGACTTTAAAATGTCACTTTGAAAACCTGAAACAATATAAAATTTTAAAATTGCATGATAATTTCATGAAAATAAATGTGACTGTAAGTTGAAGGGAATTCATTATTAATGTATGTTCACTAATGCATGCAGCCCTGCTACCGTGACACGGCTTGAGTTGTCCCACCCATGACAAAGAGAAATGCAAACTGCCTCCTTACCGTGCTAATCTCCTAGACTGGTGGTTGAGCGATGAGAAGGCAGGCAAGTGGAGGAGGGAAGTACAGCTAGGAGTGTGAGCTCAGACACGATGCTGTGGACACACATGACAGTAAACTGTGGTGATATAGTCTTAGGTAGTACGTGTACATGTTCCATAGGTGCAAATAAAACAGCGTAAGAAAAGAGTGGGCAAATTTCTTCTCTTGTTACGCTGTCAACACTTTGGTGACCCTGACGTGATCAATAGGACGGAACATGGAATACCTACAGTAATTTTATCGTGAGGTCACAGGGACAATTTCATCTCGACTGTTGACAGTCTATCTGCGCCAGTTCGTAGGCGGTCAACATCGCGCGTCATTAATTTGCTCGCACCTCGTGGACATCTACGCTGTCGCATGGTGACGCGTGCATGCGTAACTACATCCGACGAAAATTTTAGTTGGCAGCGGTTGCAATGCGACGCACTCGAGAGGTAACTATAAACATATTCGTGGCCCTAATTTCAGGAGCAGAAACGACCGACTGCAGTGTGTGTGCTCATCCAGCGAGAATGTACCAGAGCTGCACCTTGGCACAAGCTTTGATGTCTACTTCGAGAACGACTGCACCAGGGAACATAGAGGAACTTGGTTCGGCGCCATTCATCAGTGCATCGCCTCAGTAACAATCAGGTCAGTGTGAGAAATCCATTATTTCCCTTATCATACTTTAATTCCTGTTGATATCACAGTTTATTAAGCTTGAGACACTGTGTTAGCTGTACTTGTTATTCTAACCAGTCATGGCAGAAGAGGGAGGAAGGAAGACACTTGTAACCAAGCGAGCACAATCAAGGGTTGCTTGACCAGATTCGCCACACATGTAGATTCAATTAAGAAGGGTCAAGATGCATCACAATTACCCCTTCACTTGGACAAAATACTTAGGCTAATATTTTAGAGCATTTTGAGGAACTTCAGTCTCAATTGGAGACTGTCGATGAAAGTGAGACACAGAGTTCAGAGCGTGATGTGTTTGAAGCAACAGTCTTTTCTTCAGTGTTGAAAGCCCAGTCATATTTAATCAAACCCACAGCACAGTTTGGCGAGGCATCACAAGCAACAGCACATCCAGTACCTACTATTAAACTCCCCATGCTTGGACTACCTGCATTCACAAGGAATTATGAGGATTACATACTATTTCATGACATGTTTCAAGCTCTTGTACACAATAATGAGGCACTTTCATACATCAAACAGTTACGCTCATCCGTAAGTGAAGAAGCAGCTCAAACAATACAGTCACTACAGTTGACTACATCAAACTATCACGTTTTTGGAACTTGCTTACGGAGCGTTATCACAACACAAAGGAAATAATTCAAATTCAAACACATGTATAAGGGCTTTTTTTGAACTTCCCAGGCTAGATAACAAGTTGTCTATTTCCCTTCGTCAACTTTTAGATAACTCGCAATGTGAGGGTACTTTCAGCTCTGGGACAACCGGCCAACTCAAGAGATACGCTTCTCATTTATTTGATGTCAATAAAATTAGATCAAGCAACTCTGACAGCATTGGAAATAGAAGCAAATACGCAGTTGCCAACAGTGAAGGAACTGACAGACTACTTGCAATCACAGCTGCCAGGTGCTTGATGCAATATCCCACAAGCAACCCCAATATCAGGAAGAGCAGCAAGGTAAATCAGGCAATCTTAGAAGAAAGAACAGGTCAAGGCAGCCAATTATTTCAAGCCATATGTTGTTGCTCACAAAAGTAAATGTGAACTATGTAAGGGGCAACATAAAATCTTCCATTGCATTCAGTTTTTGAAAATGAAGCCAAGGGAACAAAGAGTAAACATGGTTAAGCAGCATATGCTTCAACTGTTTGAGTCCAAATCATATGTAACAGGAATGTCATGCAAGTAGTTGTAGTAAAAGGTGCCAACATCAACACAATACACTACTGAATTATGAGCAAAATGGAGAACAGTGTGAAGATAGCAAGAACGATGTTCGAGACACTATATCCTGAGCCACCGAGGTAAACACTGCAGTGCAAGTGCTGCTATCAACAGTGTGTGTAGATATCGAGGATCAGCAAGATAGGAGGGTTACATGCAGAGCTCTGCTGGACTCAGCATCACAATCCAACTTTATGACTGAGGCTATGTGTAGAAGATTAGGTCTGCAGAAACTGACAGTTAAGGTACCTGTGGCCGGACTTAATTATCAGAGTACGGAAGCAATGTATACAGTTAGTACTGTTGCGTGTTGGTCTGACTGTAGGCATATTGCATCGTATCGGGCAGACAGCCCAATGATTCAACTATAGACACATCATTGGGATTCCCCATGATACCCTGATGAGGCCTTTGCATTTGTGACTTTCAGCTGGTATGAGTGAGGTAATGTCTATTTTTAGACCTCTGGTCATCATGTTGCACTGGCGATTGATGTCACTAAATGGGCAGAATAAAAGCCTCTGTACTGCAAAATAGGAAGAGGCTTTTGAAGTCTGTTGGAGACCCATGTGAGTATGAAGTGAGACCCGAGTGTAGTGTGGGTTGGCATCAGCACCACTGAGGCGACGACGGACGTCGTGAGAAGTGATTGGCAGTGGAGAAGACAAACACTTAGGGTGTTCTGTTGGCGGTGAAGACGACAAGAAGCAGCACCTATGTTCTACGTGGCAGCGAGTAACACCAGCGGACTGCAGAAGGGACGAACAACACTTGGGATGTTGTATTGACGGCAGCAGTGAAGAAAGTATCAGTGTGCTACAGAAACGTGGTGAGCTGTGGAGAACACATTGGAGGTGTCGTATCGGCGAGAGTAGTCACTGGCAACTTAGAAGAGTTCGCTACTGGTCCTGCTAGAAGGAGGTGCTAAGCTTGTGGAGAGACACTGGTGAAGACATCTTGGTGATGTCAAGAGTCTACATTGAAGCTTCAGGAGCTTCGGAGCAGTATTGGGCGAAACAAGATGACTGCTGCTCCGGGTCGACAGACAAAAAGGAGGTGTGCAATGGGAGTAGAACCGAAGATCTCAAGAGTGAAGACAGTGGTGCACTCGGGGTGCTGCGCAGTACATGGTGAGCCATCACCACTTCGGACTGTCAAGATTGGACATTGTCACTATTTGAGAGACTGCTGATTGTATACATGATTGAACTTTTATTGTTATTTGTAGTCTTTAATTACTGTAATTAATGGTAAACATTGTTGTTCGAGCAGTACTTCGCCAGGAGGTCACTAGCATTATTTATTGGACAGGCTCAACGATTGTATTGGCCTGGTTGGCAGCACCATCTATAATCTGGAAAACATGTGTAGCAAACAGAGATTCCAAAATTCAAACCACTACTCAACAAGGAGATTGGCATCATGTAAGGTCGAGTGACAACCCAGGAGACTTAGGTAACCTCCAGACGTTTGACTCCAGACAAACTTATTTTGTTGACCTTATGGTGGAATGGACCAAGTTATCTGGCCATGCAGGAAACAGAATTGCCAAAAAGGAGATCCAATAAATCCCTTTCTGATCTATTGTCACTCGAGAGGAAACAAGTAGTGGCCTCACACACCATACAAACACAACTTGGTGTTTTAACACAATTTTCCTCCATTATGTTAGTAAGAGTGGTAGCATACTGTCTTACGTTCGTTAAAATGATCAAAAGACCTCACGAACCTTCAACAGACCTCAAACTCACTGTCACTGAAATAAATGAGTCAAGAATAAGAGTCCTCAAGCTCACACAAGCAGAAGATTTTCATCAAGAGTTGAGAGTGTTGACATTAAAGGGAGAGTTACAAAGATCAAGTCGACTGCAGTCATTGAATCCATTCCTAGACAAGGATGGTTTAATAATGAGTAGGAGGGCGTATACAAAATGCACCCCATCTCAGAAGATCAAAGGCACCCTATGGTCTTGCCCAATAATGATTATTTAACAATACTAATTATATGAAAGGAGCACATCAGACTTCTACATGCACGACCTCAAGAACTTTTGTACTCCATACGACATTGTTATTTGCCTTTGAATGGCAGGACATTAGTCAAGAAAGTGATCAGCAATTGCACTGTTTGTTTCAAGGCTAAACCTACGGAAACTACTCACATTATGGGAGAGCTCCCAGAAGGGCGAGTTGTGCCTTCAAGACCACTTCTTCATACTGGGATTGACTACTGTGGGCCTGTACAGATCGGTAAAAAAAAAAAACGAAAGGCAGTACCAGAGAAGGAGTATATCACAGTTTTCATGTGTTTTGCCACTAAGGCCATCCCTCTGGAATTGGTGTCTAATTTGACCACTGAGACATTCTTAGCAGAACTACGAAGATTCGTGTCTCAGCAAGGAAAATGTACTTACACATATTCTGATAATGCCACTACTTTCACTAAAGGAAACAGCTTATTGAATTAAGACTTTTTTTTCAATCAGAAAATCACTAGCAATAGTTGAATACAATGCTCATTGAAGAAGGAATTGAGTGGCATTTCATTCCCACACATGCACCACACTTTGGCGGGTTGTGAGAGGCAGGGGTCCCCTCCATGAAGCACCACTTGAAAAGACTTGTGGGTCAAGCCAGTTTGTCTTATGAAGGGCGCTATACAGTATTAACGCAAGTCGAGGCATGTCTAATCTCTAGGCCATCAACCCCTATGTCATCACACCCATTAGACCTGAAAGCAAAAACTCCAGCCATCTCTGAGCCAAATTTAACTTTTCTTCCTCAGAACACATTTTCACATTGGCAACATATGCAGCAAATAAGCCAACATTTTTGGGCTAGGTGGACGAAGGTGTATTTGACTGAACTGCAGCAGCGGGCTAAGTGGAGGACTCATGGTCCCAGCGTGACACTAGGCACATTGGTCCTGGTATGAGAATACAACATGCCTCCACAATTGTGGAAACTTGACACAGCTTCACCCAGGGAAGGACGGTACTGTGTGAGTAGTCAGCCTGTATTAGACAACACAAGGAGCAGTCACATGACTATGCCCCTTACAAGGGGAGGGAATCAGGAATTGAAAGCTGGTGTATCAAGGGGGAGGTGGGATATTCGGGCCAAAGATACTAATGTATGCAGCCCTGCTACTGTGGCACAACTTAGTTGTCCCACTCCTGGTAAAGAGGAATGCAAACTGCCTACTTGCCACGCTTGTCTCCTGGACTGGTGGTTGGGCGAACAGGAAGAAAGTTGAGTGGAGGGGAAAGTAGAGCTGGGAGTGTGAGTTCGGACACAATACTATGGACACAGTCAACTGTGGTAACAGTCTTAGGTAGTATGCGCATTGTGCAAATAAAACAGTGTAAAAAGAGCGGATGAATTTCTTCTCTTATTATGCTGTCGACAACGTAAAAGAATTTTTTTTTCCCACTGAAAATTGCTTACACTTTTAGGCCATAAGTGTGGAAAATTATTTAACACCCACATCTAACTCATCCACCCTCTAATGACAACAATAAAACTGTTTCCAAAAACCGTAATATTGGAAGTACATGCATACTTGAACAGGCTGTGTAGGACTCGAAGATTCTTTGAGGTGTTTCATTTGCGCCAACAGTTCAAGCGTGTGCTGAACTTCACTTGCTTGTTCTGCAAACCTGTGACAATCTTCCAGTCTGACGTGGCACGGTTCACACACTTTTTTTGGTAGCATGTCATCCTTGGAAACCTGCAATCCATAATCCAGGAAATGGTTACGACCCCAGAATCTATACAGAATGATTCATACAAACATTTTCATGTGCTGGTTGCAGCAAAGAATGCTGAAGCAGTACATACGATGAAGTCCTACTCTTACTGAATTAATATCCATGTATATAGTTAAGACCTTGTATAACTTATTAAAATCAGTTTCACTTTGCAAACACAATGAAAATGTTCACAAAAATATTTCATTGGTACAATAAGCTATACTATGTCACCAAGGCAGGACCGAAATAAGTTAAGTAAATAGAATAGACTGTGAGTGTGAAAGAAGAAAAATGTAGTTGTGAGACGGAAAGTGAGAGGGAAGGTGTGAGAGAAAAAGTGAGAGGGATAATGTTGCAGGGAGAACGTGAGTCAGGGAGTGAGTTTGTGACCTTAGAGGCTTTGGGTCGGGTCAACGGGAAAAGGGGGAGGGGGGTTTGGCGATGCGCGTTCGTGACAGGTCGGCCTTGTTCGGGATTTAGCGTAGGTGGGGGGGGGATTACGAGGCAGCCGGGGGTAGAGGTAAAGGCACTTGAGCATTGGGAGCGAGATTGGAAGGTGGTGAAGATCGAGAGTGGATTCGAGAGAGGCAAAGTGGTTCGTTCCTGTGCAAGAAGATGTCCCGGTGAAATCACGACCGCCAGTTTACCGGGGCGACAGCATTGCCTTTTACCGAGGTTGATGTGAACAACTCTGATGGAGAACCCGGGTTTAGCTGTGGTTCGCGCTACACGGAAGCCTTATTCCGCGCGGTGTGGTGTTCATTAAGGCATTAAGGAGTACGCTGTGTCTGGTATGTACTGTACTTATGTATCATTTGGCCATAGTCACATGGGAAGGCAGCAGTCAAACAGGACCCGCCTATGACAAGCCAAAGGTTCTGCTAACAATTAACCTATAGTGGTCGGCTGGTGGGCCTCGTTAACCTCAGAGATAGACGCATCCTGCTTCTCCCGATTCAAGTCACTTAGGCTACGTTAAGTGGATTAACAAACTATTGGCAATCGTGACTGCGGTGTCAACTGTCGTGCCTAAAGCAGTAATCAAGGGTAATTTGCAAAGCTCCCACTTAAGAGCTTCAGGGACAGTTATGCCTAACCCGATTCGTCTTGTTTTATGTTTTAAAGTGCAAGGACTTGATTCACTTGGCTACTATTGCTCTAGTGTTTTTTTGTGTAGGATGCAATGAAATTATGGAAAAACTCAAACTCTGGTTGCTTAGTGGCGAAAAGCAAGACCTGTGTGTGGACGTGTATAACGAATTGAATTGAACAGATAGACGAACGACAAACGAATTGCTTGTTCCTATGATCTACCACTTTGTACCGAATTGTTGTGAAAGTAGATTAAGGGGGTTTGACTTTCAAAGAATTCTCTATGCGCGTCGGGCCCGTTGGCATATGCATTTGATAGGTCTGTGTATTAACGTAACAAGTTATTTCCTTTATGGTGTATCATGATTATGTAATTTGAATGTTTTGAGGTGATTGAGCGGGAATTAGTAGGGTTTGTGTACCATTTAATATACTGTATTATACAATTATATGAGGCAGGTAATTTATATGGTCTTGTTCACGAAGGTGCTGGAATGTGTTCATCACGTAAATAAATTGAGTATATGAACTACGTGCATGGTTTGTTCTGTGGTAAAGAGTGTGTCGGGGAGAGAGTGTGTAGGGGAGAGTGTAGGAGAGAGAGTGTGTAGAGAGAGAGTGTGTAGGGGAGAGAGTGTGTAGGGGAGAGAGTGTGTAGG
>PNEQ01046722.1:22578-34472 GCA_003012365.1 Medauroidea extradentata | reverse complement strand
TGGTACTTTTAGAAATTTATTTTAAACACAAAAATATTTTATAATGGGTTTGTATATGCTTCAAGCCGTAGACGGTGACGTGTAGTTTTGATGAGATTTTTTCCATTTCATTATATTTACTGGTTTTCAAGTTTTGTATGAAGTGAAAATATGCAAATTTTGACTTTGAAGTGACATTACGGGATAACTGGCCGAGCTATTTTTTTTTTCGTTAGACGTTAATGTACTCTTAGGTAATGCCTACAAAACTAACACTATTTCATACAAATATAAAATTATGATTTTTCCCCACTTGAACGCCCTTAATGGAAAACAACGCTCAGTATGTGTAATACCCAGAAAGCATTAAAAAAGTAAAAAAAAAGTAAATAATATATTTTGAAGGCACACGATCAGTGAAATAGCACCAAAATAAGTTTTTTTTTTAAATTATTTTCGTTATAGCGAATACTCAATAGTCAAAAAAGTGTTTTTCTGAGAAAGGATGCAGTGTTTGAAATTGAACTTTAAAAATTAAACATTCGTAATTCGATCCAACAAAATTCGACTCGAAACTCAGGGATACGATAATGTTATAACAAGACATAAATATACGGTACGGTCTTACAGATTCAAATTTATATATTTCACATAAATACAAATTATAATAATCTACTACTGATATTCGTGGTTCAACATAAAGTTCGTACACACGTTATTCCATTCTGTTCCAAGGTTTTAAAACTAATGCACCCCTTGTTCGTCCTTGTTATAAACAATATAACTTCAAGAACATTACACAAAGAGAGCTCCTTGTCTATTCCTCACAATGCTGACAAGACTTACCAAGATCTGTATAAGCTGCTGCACTGAAAGTACTATCTCAACTAAGTCCCCAATAGGCATTTTCAAATGTACAAGGGCGCCCATCTTACAGATTGTGTGGTGGGAGGGAGGGGGGATCATAATATATGTGTTTGTCAACAGGAACGGATCTGTGTATAAGTTTGTAGCCACTGGTATATTTCGAAACATGAAACAGCGTAGATTACGAAACCTATCAAACTGAAAATAATTTGTTACACATTTTCTTAAAAAACTAAACTAAACACATTGTGGAACATCTGTTAAGGGGGGGGGGGTGCTCAGCCACCCCCGCCTCTCTTTTATGGGCTTGCGAGTGTAGGGCAGGTACAAATGAATTTCAAATTAAAGCGTTAAAAAAAGTAACCCGAATGAAGTTTACCCGTGACAAAATGTTCACCTGACAAATTCTCGATCAACTCCTCACTTTCTCGAACAGGGTAAGCGGCCGTTAGCAGATGAAAGTGACCATTTGGCGTGAAATAAATGTAAACGGTAGACATAAAAAAAAACCAAAACGAAGTGAAACTGAATGCAATGTGTTCAAAATATCATATAAACAATCTTGAAACTAAGAACACGTCGGAAAACATTTCCTAATTCTTATAACGTCAGTGATCATCATTTTGCGCTTGTCGTTTGATATAGCCTACTAGTAACATATTGTTTACTAGCTTATGTACGCTCGATGATAGTATAGGCTAAAAGGTGCTATTATTCATGTTCATTTATGCATTAAACTCGGTTCTTAAATAAATAAATAAATAAATATATATATATACATATTATATATATATATATATATATATATATATATATAGCATTGAAAAAATCGCACTAAAATCTGGTAAATAACAAAACATGACAATTATTTCATGAAATGAATTTGTGTAATGTTACATTTCTGTTACTGACATCGTATCTCTAACATATAGTAAGCAGAGAAGATCTGGGATAATGTTTTAATTATTTTTATCTTTCTTCATGTCTCGAAGATTTGCAAACAGGATGCACTTGAAGCCAATTCACGATCAAAGTCACTTAAGACATATTTCTTACAAATATGTATATCACAGTCTATAACAATTACTGTTTCCGTGTTTTCTTACAGTCACTAACAGCACTTTTGTAACAGCATTCGAAAAAATGAAAGACTAATATGAATAGATGTGTTTTATAATTTCTTAAAAAAAATTAAAACTCTTCTCTCACAGCACCCATTTTTGGCTTCAGCTTGTTAAAATCACGAAATGGAGTATCGTGTAGGCGTTTAGTTTCTCCAAGGAATTCGTATTCGGAGTGCGTATCGCGACATCTTCGTTGCTAGGATTACTAACCAGGCTTGAAAACTGAGAAGAAGGTCACAGTTTCAGCAAAGGTGAATGTACGACAGCTCATATTTCGCACACTGCATGCCGAGAATAAGAAGTAGATGACACATAGCTCTCTTAAACGTATGCATATATATGCTGAGTCGTGTATATTTTTAGGTTGTTTTCGGCGAAATTTTTATCCATTTCATTTGCAGCGTTTTCTTGTATTTTCAACTTGACTGTTTGTGATCTAAGTATGCGTCTTTGAATACAAATAGCATATCAGTAACATTTTAGTTTGTCGCTTTTATATTGAACTCGCTATCGTGACAGTTTATATAAATAAATAAATTAATATATATATATATACCTATATATACACACACACATATATATATATATATATACATATATGTTTGTTATATGTAGGCCTGCATAATGAATATGAATGTCTGCCTATGACGTATGCTTTCCTACATACTGTTCATTCTTCCCGATTGCGATGAAAGTTTGGTTGAGTTCTGCGGGAGACTGCGAAGGTTTCTGACAAAAATAATACGTGTATAGGAAATAAGGGGTATAAACTGGCCGGGATAGGGGTATGGGGAAAAAAAGGGGGGTGGGGCTGAACCAGTTACAAAGAAAAAATCAATTAAAAATGTGAATTTTTTTTCTCCAAAATATTTTTAAAACGGTTATTTATTACCCTTGACATCATTTTACATAACTTAGAATTTAAAAACTATTGTTTTATAGAATTAAAAAAAAATATTGACGCAATTTATCGCTTTAGTATTATTTTCATTGTTGATATTATTCATTATATGTTCTTTGACGTGTAAAATGTGTTTTACAAACGCTACAATTAAAAAAATACTTTTGAAAAATAAGTTTCGTTTATTTTTGATAAACTGAATTTTTTTGATAATATATTTTGCGAATTACTTAAAATAATTTCGAGTTCTTAGACTGAACTTTTGTGTGACTCAGAAGAGAAGCATTAAATGGACAACCACGTGAATCAAGTCGCAGGAAATAGTTGGTGTAAAATAAACACTCCCAGCGAACGACGTACTAAAAAAAAATTTCGGTAAATGTATACTCAGTCAGTTCCAAAGGAACTGGCCCACTTTGTAATACCGTTTAGTTACTATTCTACACAGCCAATTTTATACCAAGTAATCTGAAACTGTAAAGAAGGCGACTTGAAAATTAAGTTTTCAATTTATGAAACTTATAATCGTACAGCAGAGTCTTATTTATCTACGAGGCAAGCAAGATACTTAATAGGCTCTCTAACTTTGGAGATAAAGTAATTTTCTACGAGAGAACCATGACATCTTTTGAACTCTTTGCAGATCACGGCTTTATAGCAAAATGGAGGCACGACCCGCTCCGAGTCTTTTAAACATAGAAGTTCGAAAAGATTCTTCCCACTCCCATTCACGCCTCTTACCCCTCTCCCTCCTTTTTTGACCCTTAATTTTTACGGCCCTGTCCTTAGTCTCTCGAAAAGAGCTACGTGACACAATGGTAAAACACTCACTCTGTACCCGCAGTCAGGAACATGCTAGTTCGATTTCCGGTTAGGCCATCCTTATATCAGTTCTCCTTGATTTGTCCTGCGAAACCAGTTTATTTACACGAATGCTGGTACAGTTTCCAACTATAGTTCGTGGCCACTTCCTTCCCAGTTTTCTGCCATATCAGAGTCGATCTTTCTGTCTTTAATAATCTTGCTTCTGACGAGATTTTAAAGCCTGTATAACCATTATTAATAATGCTAAAATATAATCCAGCCTCGGTAGCGCAGTTGGTTAGACACCGGTCAACTATGCGAGAGATCCTGGGTTCGAATCCTGGATCGAGCATGGACGTTGTGACGTTCCATCACCTCACTTGATCCTTATCGACTCTTAGGACCCTGTTGAAAAAGGGCCGTAAAACCCTCTAACTTCTCCTCACCTAAAATAAGGACCACTTAAAGCCCTTACGGGTGTTCAAGTGCGATAAAATCATAATTTTATATTTATATGAAATAGTGTTAGTTTTGTAGACGATACTTGTAAGTGCATTTTACTCTTACGAAACAATTTTTACTCGCATAGTTTTCTCATAACTTTGCGTCAAAGTCAAAATTAGCATGTTCTGCTGCCATGCAAATAGTGAAAACCAATTGACTTACGTAAATGAAATAATTCACAGTAAACTAACGTGCCACGGTCTACGTAATAAAACATTTTAAAAAAATCCCTTGAACTATTTTCGTATTTAAAAAAAAATTCTGAATTTTCAACATTTTTCCTGTACTTTTGCAATATTTAAAAAAATTCAAAATATTACATTGTAGGATTTTTAATGTTTTATTGCATTGCTCATGGGATGTAAGTTCACAGTGAATTATTTTATTCAAGTAGGTAAGTTAGTTTTCGCTATTTGCATGGCAGCAGAACAAGCAAATTTTGACTTTGTCGCACCGTTATGAGAAAACTATGAGAGCTATAATTGTTTCGTAAGAGTAAAATGTACTCACACATATCGTCTACACAACTAACACTATTTCATATAAATATAAAATTATGATTTTATCGCACTTGAACACCCTTAAGGCGCCCGCCTACTGGCCGTGTGTTTGGTGTGAGTGAGGTACGCCGCCAAGGGCGATGTTGACTGGCTCTTCTGGCATGTAATGGTATCGTAGATCACTTGCATTTATGACACTTCCAGTGATGACCCCATGTTTTTATTGGTGGATAATTTTAAGCTAAGTCCATTGTATGCTTCTACGGCAGTTTCCCACGAATCCTTTACGTAGTTTTTCAAATGTGACATGTTGAATGAGCTGTTTCTAGCCATTTTGAGAGGCTCCGAAATGATTTTGCTAATCGACGCAATGCTTTGAAACGACCATTCACTCATCGTTTGAAGTGTATTTTCTTTTCGAACACACTGCAACGCATTTTAAGCGCGCGGTAGACGAGGCGCTTAAGGCCATGCTTTTTAGTTACTGTTTTGTGATAGTAATTTTTTAAAGCTTAAACAAGAGCTGTTTTGAAAGATATGCCTGGTCGTTTTATTTATAATGGGTTTTGCCGGGCTACGTAATTTTTTCAAAACAAGAAATTTTATGGTTTCGACTAAAATGTTAATTAACAAAAATTTCGTTAATTACATTGTTTGAAGAAACCATAGTACCTTGAAAAAAATCAGCCACACGGAGAAGACAATTTTAAACTTAAAACTGCCAGACAGATTTTTGATATACCCGTTTAGGCGCAAAATATTAATATCGCTAAACAAAGTAGAAACTTGAGAGCAAAGGCTTAATATAGCCGCCTCGTCGAGCAGTGTGGCAGATACAGTGACGGTTTGTTTGCGGTCGCAAGCCGGGGCACCTGCAGAGGAACTTGCTAGATGCGGGAGACATCGCGGTGACAAAGCTACAGGTGCATGCGGGGCCATTATGTGCGCGGGTCGTGTGTCGTGGCACGCGCCCGCCTCGCGCCAACGCCGATAATGAGACGTTACCAAGCGTCGCTCGTTACGCTTCCGCCGTGGCGCCACCGCACCTGTCTGCCTGCAGCTGTCACCTGCACCTACATTACACTATACTGTCTGTCTACAACCTGTTTAGCGAGGATACAACACAAATAATAGCGTACTATGTAAGACAGTGTCTAATGAAGAGTAGGTAGCCAGGATTTATGAGTGAGTGAGAGATTTTGGTCAGCGATTAACATCGAGGTCTTTACCGCTGATGAGGGGTGAAACGAAGTGAGTATGAAGCAGCACCGGAATGAAAGCGCGGGGGAAACGGGAGATCCCCGAGAAAACCCGCCGACCAACGGCAGCGTCCGGCACGATTCCGACAGTCAGGATTTGTGTAAAGTTTAAGCAGGGTTAGAGGGTGTTGACCTGAGAATAATACGATTAACACCGACCACCCCATTAAAGCAGGAGGTCCGGGTTTCATCCCCCGGGAAAACTTGGACTTCACAGTCATTTGGCTTTCGACTCATGCAGTAATATTACATGTAGGTCATTCGGGATAAAGTGAGCACTAAAAATTTAATTTTGAAAATTATCACTAGCCATTACTACATATAATTCAACATAACTCTAGTCGCATTTTTGCTTGTATGGTTGGCAGCAGAATTACGCAATATAGTTCTATGTATTTCCACATTTGAATTCAACCATACTGAAACAAGAGCAACCGAAATCGACATAATTGTAATTTATGAAATTAACAAACTTTGTTTTGATCAAACTATATGGTTTCCTACTGAATTCACAATTAATCCTAACCACGCAAACATTAAGTGACGTGCCCAGAGAGGTTAGGCATTTCACGTCGTTAGCCGTTACAAACGGAAATATACGATTCAGCTGAAAATATAAATGTAGCAGGGCATTGTTTAGGGCTCACTTTATTTCGAACCGCCTATAGTTGTAATTTACGTGCCATTGTACTACAACGAGCCTGGAAGAACGCTGATCGTAAGGCTGAATCTTTCTCTCTTACCACGTTCATCATCGCCTCTAAGTGCGAGACTCTCTACTTCTTTTAATGCGCCAGGTACATAGTCAACATAAGGGAATTGGTACATGGAAAATATAACAAATTATTAAACCGCACATTGCCTATACTTTGAGTGTCAACAAAACTGGTAGCTGCTATTTCATACAATACACGAGGTACTTGTGTGGATTTTAGAAATACACGTACACTTCAGAACGCCCACGTCACAATGAGTTTATGTCGTGTAATAATCACATAGCGAGAGAAAGAAACTGAAAAATTTGCTTAGTGACGTACTTAAAATACTGATCCGACCTACCATTATTTGGTAGTGTACAACAATGTTTTACTATGAATTGTTATTTTTTTGTACCACAGTTATTTTATAATTAATGTAGGCCTAGAGTTCAAACGAGAAAATTACGTATAATTTGGTTCCTTGTACCTCATTGCAGAACACTGTATCTAACTTTTTAATTACGATAAGAAATAATCACAATAATTGTAGTTCTTCCCTTTTTGTAGTTGCCGAAGTAATACGTTCTAAAAAGCTAAATTCAAATGAAGTATTCCTAAACATTAAAATTACACAATATGCTACTTAATACGTATTGACGAATACTTAAAAAATAAAATACGTATTGTACAATAATCTTCTCAAGGTGAAGCGCTGCATCTGACTATACAATACGAAGTGCTCGTTAAAACCTGTTACCAAAACTACAAACAATGTTAAAAAAAGTACCATTACAATTGCATCTCAAATGGAAACGTTTATAATTAGTAACATTGAATAACTATTACTTAATATTAAACATAGGCCTATTTAAAAAAATAATTAATCAAGTTTTTAGTATCGGCAAAATGAAAGGCCTAGACCCTATTTACGTTATAGATTCTTCTGCAAAAATTTCCGAGGAAACTTTCTTCAATCTTATCCGTCAAAATCATTTCGTCCTATTAATACAATTTTTGAACCTATTATGTAAACATCAGTTCTATAAGAATATATACAATATTGTGGAAACGTAAGTGCAAATAATATTAAAATTATCGTAATCATTAGCAGTTGTCAAAGATGTATTAGTACAGTGGAGTTATCGACCAGTCATAGAAGTGACAGTGAAGTTAGCATTCAGCATCAACTAGAACTAATCCGTCGAACTCATGTAACTCTACCTAAATGTATTGACTCCTTATTTTCGCGGAAATATTCTTCCTCAAGATTAGCTTCAATACCTTATGTGCATATTCGGTGAAACGTACTACACATGGACAGAATATATAGACACAATTCCAAATAGACTATACCCGAACTAAAATACAATCAATCCAGCATAGGTATGAGTATCTATGGTAGGGTGCTTTGTTTGGCATGAGAGAAGCAGTATAAAGTAATTTTCGAAGTGCATTAATAAGAAGGAACATGTTATTCTTCATCATATTGAGGTCCGCCTCGAGAGGTAATACCAGAACAACAAGGGCAGAGTGTGTACACTACGCCAGTGTGTGAAGGATACTTATACACATCTAACACATTCAGCACTTTCAGGCGCTTACTGAGTCCAACCATTCGCACTGGATTGTATTTGGTTGTAACAGCAATGTGGCAACGACGCAGTTTTCCTAAAAACCCATGCTCCGTACAAATGAGGAGACCTTCAGTAGGTATGGTGTTGAAAATATTGACAGTGCCCACGAGTGGGTGGATGAGAATTCTCACGCTGTAGTACAGTCCTGTCATCAACAATCTCGACATATGTGGATGAGTTATGGGCAATTTATAAGTGAACCATTTTTGTCTGCCTTTGAACTGTGAAAGAGACATACATACAGGAATTTCTTAGAACACCAGTGAACTACAGTATATCCTGTTTGAGGACGTCCTCAGACGTCTTACAGAATGTAGTTTGGCCATACTTCTGTTAGGTTTCGTTGACTGGTTCTAATTCGTCCAAGGCTAACCGGATCTTACAAAATCTAGTGAATAAAAGAACAATTCGGTGAGCGGCGAAGTCTTACGAGCTCGAGGGTATGACCAGAGATAAGACTGGAGCAGCGGCTGAATGCAAAGGCGGAGAGAACAAGAGCACCCCGAGAATAATCACCAGCAAGCAACATCCGCCTCATTTCTCAAATTCTAAAATAAGGACCGACCCAACCAGGTATAAAACCGAAATTACAGTGATAGGAAGCGAATAGTCTGGCCTCTACACCACCGCGTCCAACTACAAACAGAACTACTACAGCCTGTTCACGATAAATTGAGTACCGGTACTTTTGAAGACACTATTGTCGAGAATAACACTGGACAAATAAACTGTCTCTGTGTTTCAGGCGTCAATTTTTGAATACGATGACAACTGTACTGTTTTCTGTGTTTACTTCTTTCACCACTAATAGTGGCGCATTGTGAAAAGGCTCCGAGGCATGCAATATAAGTTCCGATTATACTTTGAGCACGTGGGCTCAGTGTGCCTACCTGCCATATCCAATAAACATGCGTTGTGTAGACTGATATGTTTTATTGGATAACACGTTCCTTGCTTCTTGTACAGTGCTGGAAGAAGAGTGTACCTGCTCCTACACGTCTAATGGGCCCCCAGACAACTCAGTGTCGAGTATAGTCATTGCTTGTCACTGCATGCCTTGAAACACGGCCGCGAAACGCTCGCCACTAACCACTAAGTATCTCTTTACAAATTGCGGAAAGTTACAATCATGCCTATAGAAAACTACAACCCATGGAATTCCAAACAGCTTAAATAACCTTGGAAAAAACTTACATTCAACAAGCATTTGTATAGGGTCTGCTTCCCGACCTGTCCTGAAAATTACTACTTATATTTTATTGTATTTCTACTGGTTTTATTCAAAATTTTGCGAAAAAGAACTTACAGTGAACTAGATCTTAATTTAAGATAGTAATAATGCTGCGTGTACAGAATATAAGCAAAACAAATATGTATTCTACAAACAAAAACTATGATAAATATTTTGAAAGTTGTTGAAATACTTGACAGAATTCAAGTTCGGATAGGCCTGTAACTAGGCGTGCGCTCCTACACAAAATTTCGGTGAATGTATAATCGAGGCCACAGTATACTTACGAGGCATTGTATGTAGAATCATGTGATGTATTGCCGGTATACTCTTTATAAGAGGCGTTAAACAAATAATGCTGCATTCTTCCGGGTCCGGGACTGGCTAGTTGTTTGGAAGGATATATATTTTTAACGAAGGAGTTCCATGTACACTCACTGCTCTGTTAAAGTGGGCAAAATCTGGACGTGAAAACAAAATCTCCCTTCGTTGTAACTTAATTTTAGTTAACCAAAACCAATGTTCGTGGTTTTTATACACTTACTGACTTACGCCGGTTTAACGGCTTGGTGTTAAAATTTTGCAACGGAATGTGTACAACGCGGAAAACCATTACAAAAGAACACCTGCATCTCTTGTACCAGCCAATTTTTGTACAGTTATGCTTCTTCGAAAGGAGTTCTCATTCACTTTTAGTAATTTCCAAACTTTTCTCATTTCGCTTCACAACAGCACACGGGACGGGAATCGCAGTACCCAATTGCAGCTATTGTGTTTGGAAATGATGGCAGCGATACAATTACTATACACACGCCCTCTCACACACACATCGGGGGAAAAAAATATTACCGCCGAAGTACGTCATGAATATCCCGTGCCCGTCTTTGTCATCACAATTTGCGGCATGAAATAGGCGGCTTTGTTGTTCGTGGCACGAACCTAACCTCGCTGATAGGACGGAGAGGTGGCAACTTTGCGGGAACTGCTACCTCACAGGTTTCCAAGCAGGACGCTAAACAGGTTGCAGACCCACGACTCCAAACAGGTGGCATGGGTTCATTTCCCGTTGTTTGTAATTTTTTTTACAATATGGTCTCATCTGTCAGTTGTGCAGTCGGGAACCATGGAACGCACTGGTAATAAGGCTACTTTTACTCAGTCTAGGGCCATGAACCATTCGCGAAAATAATTTTGCCCCAGTTAATTGCAGGGCCTTACGGACATCCATGCAGTTCTGCTTCATAGTCAGTAATTTGATGTTTTAACAGCCACGTGTCTTGAGGTTCTATCCTCAAAACACAGCTGTGTGGTGTCGCAGTAACCTAACTGTGATTGGAGCGGTAATATCAGGGACATCACTTCACAAAGAGATTATGCCAACAACCATGAATGACACAGATCTGCAGATGTTCACGTAAGGCACTCTAAACAAACTGAGGCAAAACTCTTTTGGCAAAAGGTCCATGGCCCTATCATTATCATCACGCTTCTACGCGTAAGCAGATACGTGTGTATTCCGTGTTGTTATTTTGCGACAGGTTAAGAACTCATTAGCCTACTCTCATCCGCACATACTCCTTGACGTTCTTGCCTCCGGAGCTTCGTGTGACCGCATCGTCGGCTGGATAAGTCCTTCAAGAGGTGCCGCACAAACTGTCGGACACCTACATCAGTCAGACGAGCACACGGTAACAGAGGCCCAGAAATATCGCGGATTCACTTCAGAAGACGTTACATCTTGAACTCCTGTACATATAAGTTACTTTCACGATTAGGTTGACCTCTTTAAAATCCTACCTTGAATATTCTGAACCAATAATAACAAACAAATACTATACCACTACTGGCCACTCCCAAGAGAAGCTACCAATGAACAAGAAACTGAGAACAGTTTAGGTACAGGAATATGCAGTCCCACCGAAAGGTCGTTGAACCGGCTAAATTTACGGGTCTCTAATAGCAACGCGAAATTTGCAGGTTACTACGAATAAGTAGAGACCTGAAAAATTCGCGTTTTATTTAGGCGCAAACGAAAATTCCAGCAACTATGTGTCTGTATCACGCTCACAATAGGTCGTTGCCTTACTTGACACTTCCTGGAAGTAGCTGAACAAATAATAAACTGTAACTGAATACAGGCCCATATCACTGTGTCAGTGAGCAGCTAATAAACAGCTGCTGTCTGCACGATTTCACCACAGAATATTTAGGAATACAGAAGTGAAATAGTCGGCAGGAAGGCGAACTCAGTCACACACGCCAGCAAAATGGTTTCCCTGGCCAGCAACATGGCGGAAACACCTACTGCCAATCAGCGTGAGGCAGCTGCTCTGCTAGTCGGCAGCCAGGCCAATAGGAAACCTGTAGTAACATGCAGGAGCCAAACAGACACG
>PNEQ01046722.1:0-22478 GCA_003012365.1 Medauroidea extradentata | reverse complement strand
GAGACTAGCCTACGGGTCAGTGAACACGCGAATGTTTCCGGTCTGTACGAATAAGGCGCTAGTCTTCCCTTCGACACTTTGCCTAACGTGCCTTTAAGCAGTGAGTCTGTCAGAGAATATACGCAGACTTAATTAAAGTTGCGGCTTCCAACGTTAATGTGTAATTATAAGAAGTGCAAGATACACTCCCGTCAATTTGCTGCGATTTCGCTGTGCTAATGTTTATTACAACGATGACATTAAAATGACAGTGTCAGTCTAACTAATTATAAAGTTTATTCAGTTGACTTTTTTTTGCACAATTTGGTCCTTAGGTAACCAGTAAAACTAAACGGTTGATTAAGTTTTTTCTAATAATTTTTTTCTGCACTTTTTTTATGTACATAACCGTAAACAACTAACTTATTCAGGAAACAGATTTGTACGAAATATTACACAATGTCGTTAACAACGTCGAAGCTCGTATGTAAGATTAAGTTATGTAACTATTCTTGTTATAATTACCTACTGAGGGTAGATAAGTAATTTGCAAGCTAATCCTCACACAATTTTATCTTCATTCCTATGAATTATCAGTAACTAAGGCGAGTTATTTTCTTTGAACTGTATTACAACTTCCTTAACCAAGATTATGCGAGCATGCATAAAAAAAGGGGGTATGGAGGGATCTTCACGTATATTAACGCAAATATCGACGTAAAATCAGTAACAAACCACAAGTTCGTAACATTTTAAAATATTTTTAGTTATTTTTAAACCCTTACTATGAATTACTCGTGATTAGCGAATTAGCTTATCCAGATTTCTGGACAGTTAAAAATAATAAATTAATACTAATGATAGATTTATTTTCTAATCGAAGCGCTCAAGCATAGCTTAGCACAACGACGTTTACCCATTGCAAGCAAACCTGTAAGTCTCAGGAATCCGAATAATTATTCAGCATACGTTATGCGCACGTGTACCAAGCGTGTCACGCCAGCTTCTGTCGTGCGATGAGAACAGACTTGTATGGCGGCCTGTTTACCAGCTCGTACAGCTGCAGGCCTCACAAGAACTTGTATAACACCAAGTACGGCAGCAGGTGTCGTGTAATATCACTGTACACGTAAGCCACGACACACTCGCGCAGTGTTTCCGTCATACCACAACAGTTATGCGACCTCAAGAGTCAACCCTGGCATCCCATTGTTGGAATATCTGCACCTAAGTTTATTGTATCAAACTTTGGTAGGTAATTCTCACTTCTAGATTTTGGGATATACTCGTAACGAACATCACATAGGGCGAAATAAAGAACCGTTACTCGTAGCAAGGTCTCCAGTGCTCCTTATATAAATAGGGTCAGGGATATTTTAGAAGGGGCTTAGTCACACCTAGCTTCTCCCTAGTTACATCAATGGATATTACGAAAAAGCCTTATTACACGCCGGTGTAGCGTGCTGCGAATGGAGACCATATTCATATCGTCGAGAGCGGTGCTCTGGCACTTATCGCTCCACTGTTCCCACGCGTTAAACACGAAAATTTCAAACCAGTAAACAGTACTATTAAAAAAAAAAAAAGATGAAAAATTGTTTCCCACACAGTAATAGTAGCGTTCCTAAACATTTTCAGAAGACTGTCAAATGTATACTAATAATTCTCAACATTTACTCTACAGTCTAAAATATAGTTAAGTGTCCCCTACTTTGTATGAGTTAGAAACTTCCACTACTGTCAGGAATTTTTTTTATAGTGTAGGTATACTTAGCACTCCACAATATAAGAAAAAAACGGGTATTTCTAACCGTCTGTAACGCATTTCGACAGCAAGATATGCGGGCGTATTAAAGCAGTCGCCATCTTAGATCTTCTACCAGTGTATGAGAACCTGGAACAAGGGAGCTATAAGGGCGAGACTGGCTCCAGCAGCAAGTCTCACATCGCCACTACACGCGGACCACCGGACTGGTGTGCAAGCGACTTGCCTGAACTTGACTTTTAAGGCCCGGCTCAACAGTTTTACTTTTTCCGTGATTTACTTTCTTTATTTTCATGACTACGCGGCAAAGCCCAATTCATTCCCATTACGGGGTTTATTTTTTGTCCACTTATTTAATTATCACATTCAAGTGTACGAAAGAAAGTATTTTCTCGCGATACTGGATAAGATGAGAATGTTTGGCATCTTGTCGACCGCGAGACCATTAAAGACGACACATACAACTTAACACAAGCAGAGGAACTGGGAGACTATTCGGCCATGACCATTGTTAAGGAACCGGCTATTCATTCTCCTGGAGCGTTCTTTTTGAAATCAGTACAGCCGGAGTAGGGAATCTAGCTTGATTTCTCCCGGAATGCTAGTCAAAAATGTTAGCGCTGAGCCACCTTGGTTGGTTTATTGATTTCTGAGGACTTAGAAATAGTATTCATATTGTAGCATATTGTTGTTATATAAGTACACTACGTCACCATTTGGAACGTGTTTTCTTTTCGTAGCTAAATTCATTTGGGACAGGTATAATGGTTTCGCCAACAAATTTTCATACGCACTTCACAGTTCAAGCGTCTTGTAGGCGACCGCCCTAAGAGCGAAAAATTAGTAGTTTTAAAATTGTAGCAAACACTTTACAAGTCTTGGACATTGCAATAATATATTATTCGGTTCCATAGTTTTCGTAGCGATTTGACTATTTTTCGCTACTTACCGAAATTAAAAACTATTAAATAAATACAAAGGAATAATTTCAGAAAAAAAATGTATTACGCTACAGAATGATACCTTTGTTATTTCACCTAAAAATTATTGTTAAAAAATACAGGTATTGAAAAATATACGGAAATGTATGCACAATCAAGAAATTTTACTTAAATAGAGACAATTATTTTGACGTGGAATTACAGCGGTGTCATTCTACGGGATAATTAATTTTATTTTACACTAAATTGTTTCATTAGTATAGCTTGAATGTTTAATTCAATTGTAAATTAACGATTTTTCTATGCAAAGCGCCCTTAAATATGGGCATCACTTATCATAATGCGTTATTTTATCCCCTTTCCCCATTTTTAAATCGTGATAAGGAAAATATGAATTTGCGATTACAGCAGAAACTATTTGCCTTGCACAACTGTAGCCTACAGGGATGTCAAGTTAACTGTTAACATATAGAGTACAATCAGACTGCATTTAGTGCAAACATTTCATGATCATAATTTTCGGGGCGTATTGCTGCCGCATTATACGTGAAAAGTTCAATTGGTATGCCTGCACTGCTGAACTAGGTAAGTAAATCTTCCGTTCTGATCGTGGATTTTGCAGTTTTCTTCTTAAAATCGCAAACAAAAAAAATTGAAAAAATTTAGTTGTTAATGGTGAGTGATGTTGAGCCTTATTGCCTACCCAAGTACTGTGCCCTGAGCAAAGTTAGTGATTTACATGTTAAATTACATTAATTGCGCCCAGCCATTTCAAAAGACATCGTTTTCAGACATCAGACAAAATAAATTTTGCTGCAATGAGATTAGATGTATATTACTACAGAAATATAAACGTATAAAACAATTATAAGATGATATCGTATCGAGTGTTTTTTGATAACACACATACATACTAGTGTATATAGAATTATGGGTATTAAATAAACACTCTAAAACATAATGTACAGACGTGTGCACTATCGAAATAAACGAAACTTGGCATAAACGTAGGTTAGACACAGGTACTGAGAAATACCAAGTATAAATTCCTATCTTACGCAGCTCCGAGGTAAGCAGAGCTCTGAATGTGGTTGCCAGGGTGGACATATTTTGCTCGTTCGAGGCATAGAAGCAGACATAACACGTCCATCAAGCCTCAACCAAGTTTCTAGGTGCAGGTAAGATTAATTCTACTACAGGTTAGAAAGATCAATGTTATAAGTTTTGCATAGGAAAAATTTCTGCCACTTGAGCGCTGGTATCGCTAGTGCACCAAAATGACCAATCACAGAGCTTTCCTGAATTTTAAAATACATTAAGTTAATAATTTAAAACGCGAAATCGGTTTCTTTTCACTTTAAAACTAAATTAAATGACTAATATAATTTCCAAGTTTATTTAAATTTAATTTTACTGCGGTTTCTTAATTATCTGGTCTCTTAGCGATTGAAGCGAAACTAGGGGCAGAAATTTTCCCTGTGCCAAGCTCTCCCATAAGAAAACGTATTTTCTTTCTAGGTGCTGCGGTAAGTGGATTGACGTGTAGTCTTCTCGCTGACAACTCGTATCTATGTGACATTCAATACTGACACTATCATTCTATGGCGTGATATTAAATACGAAGGTGCATTTCACACGATTATACCATTTAAATGATTTTGCGCCAAGATATTGATACCTGAAATTGACCGCAATAACACTCATTTTCGGTCACAAGGAAAATTTGTTTTAAGGCCAGCATCCATTATTTGTACTGCTTATACGATACTTACTTTTTAAATGCTAAACGAGAGCAGAAACCAAAAAATGTTGTACAGTTTTGTTGACAACATTGTATAACTATGTTATAGGCGGTTCGGAATAAAGCGAGCACTCAAAAGAGCCCTGATAAATTTCTATTTTCAGCCTAATTGTATCTTTCCGCGTGTAACGGCTAAGTACGGGAAATGCCTTATCTCTCTGGACACGTCACTTAATGCTTGCGCGTGTTAGAAAAAATTGTGCAGTAGGTAGGAACCTACATTGTTTGATAAGAAAAGGTTAATTTATCATACAAAATACGTGTATGTCTATTTAAGTTCGTTTTATTACAGCAGCGTATTAAAATAGGATAATATACCGAATTATATTCAGTAATTCGCTGCCAACCATATAGAGTGTAAGGAAACTATGGCTAATTATGTATAAAATGCAGTAATGACTATTGATACTTTCCAAAGGTTAAATTTTTAGTGCTCACTTAATCCAGAACGATCTATGACTGATATTTTCAAGATGAAATACACAATGGGTTCAGCAAATAATGCAATTATGGATATTCCCATTAATAAACTATAATAAGCCAAATCTACATACATTTCTACCTAGAAAAAATTAGACTCCATAGTAAAAGAAAGGCCGTTAGACCAATAAAAATTCATTATTTTATATTTGTACCAAATACTGCTTATTCGTTAAACATCAGATATCACGTAATTTCCCCAAATAAAAAATATAGGCCCCGTAGTGTTTGCACAATCACTCATCATTATAAAATGTCCGTTGCAGTGTAGAGAAAATTAAAAAAAGTAATTAACTTGCATAAACGAGATGATTCGTATTAATACCAAATGCTATGAGCTATTTCAAGACACCCGAAGGATTACAAAAGAATACATTTGTGTATTTTTTAAAAATTTATGAAAATAAGTAAAATATTTTCATAACTTGGAACTGTGGTTGTCGCTAAATTTTTAAAAAGTAACTTTCGTGAAGTACGTATTTAAATGTTATTCCTAAGCAGACATCACTCATTCGCTTTGAGTTGTTTTCCAGTAATCGTGTAACGGCCGAAGTTCTGCATACTGCTCGGAGGTCTGGGGAATAATGATCATTTAATATTTGTATGAAATAGTGTTGATTTTCTAGACGTTATTTCAGAGTAAATTTCCCTCTTACGAAAAAATATTAACTCAGCTATGTTTCCTATAGTAGCATTTCAAAGTCAAAATGTGCAAGTTTTTATGCATACTGCAAAAACCAATAAACAAAATGAAAAAAAAAAAAAATATATATATATATATAATTCACATTGAAAGTATGTGTCATGGGCTATGGCTTGAAGTATATATAAACTCATTACAAAATGTAGATCCTTGGAAAAAATTAAGATATTTTGATTTTTTTTTACTAATTCTATATTTAAAATATATATATATATTTAAAATATATATATATATATTTAAAAAATATATATATATTTAAAAAAAAATATATATATATATATTGTTATGGTTTTAAATACTTCAGGCTGTAGCCCGAGATGAGATTTTTCAATGGGAATTATTTCATTTCATTACATTCATTGGTTTTCGCGGTGTGCAAGAAGTAAAATAATACAAATTTTTTCTTGGAAATGTCGTTATGGGAAAACTGGCTGAGCTAATTTATTTTTGTAATCGGAAATGTGCTCCCAGGCAACATCCACAAAAATAACACTATTTCGTAAATTAATATTTCCCCACTTGAATTCCCTGAAGTATAATCCACGCCAGTCCTCGTCTTGGTAGGTGCGTCGATGTCGCCTTCAGTTGATGACGCGTGAAGCACGGCGCGTAACGTCGCACAATGCGGGATCGTCGACTCGCGAGAGGACGAAGACAGAGTCATGTTCACGGTCACGAAGAAGAGCAGGACCGCGGGAGATAAACAACGTCCCTCTGGGAGCCGCCCACAGGAAGCCATGTCCTCGGGCTATCACGACCCGCTGCCGCCGCCCAGACATTGTGCGCCGGACGTCCTGGTTCGTTGCGTCTTCCAGTGGCGTCAACGCCACGACGTCGTCCGTCACCTCACCGCGCCTAGTCGCCGAGGTAGTAGGGCTTGAGGTTGGGTCTCACCACGAGTACTTAGTTTTCATTGTGGACGTAGCTACGCAAAAAATGAACCAATCCATAAAGTTATTTATTTTGAGATAATCATGCCAAATAGAAGAAGAAGGGCCATATTTTAGGGGTTTTTCTTATGTAACGTGAACCCTTTCAATACATATGTTTATTCGCTATACAAAACACTCGAATTATCAATAATCACATAATTTTTGTACTATTTTACCCCTATTGCAGTATTCTCCTCTTTACAATGCAGAAAATAGCTCTTGTTCGAAAGCGACGTCATTAAAAAAATCAAAGTTCCTCCGAATATAATTATACACGCAAATTCCTGTCCTTGTTCGTGCCACGGCTATCAGATAGGCAGCGACTATGATCACTAAATAATTTTTACTACTTATCCGACATTTATTTTTGAGCCTAAGGAAAATATTACTGAAAACCACATTCCGGTTTCGTTGGTAATCGTTTTTACTGTGTAGCATAATTTTTTTTATAGATAAATAATATATTTTACTAAGTATATCTGTTGTCGAAGCTCGTATCGGATATATTTTCAAGATTATTTCATCCCTCACTCCCGATTTACTGCACGAACATATTTCTGAAACGAGGGGGTTCAAAATATTTAACTTATTTGAGACATGTTTGGTATAGATCTGCTCATAATTTATAGTGTCTAGCGATGTTGGCTGGATACGAAATACTCAACAGAAATACTCCGTTCTTGGAACTGTTCTCGTTTTATTTCAACTTCTGATACCCACGACTCTGTTTCCACCCCCATGAAATTTACACTGTATGAACAAGTAAATAGTAGTAAACATTCTCATACGTAAGGCAGTAGGTAGTACGAATTAGGGACACTATTTCAGACTCTAAATTGCTCTGGAAGGAAGTAATTTAAGCAACTAAGCAGTTATATAGTTATATGGCAAGACACGTAACACGGTCGTATTTTTTTTATAAATGGCACTAACGGCATATTGTATGTACTTTGTCCACAGAGGTGTTAGCTGGGCTACAACCAACGGATCTGCTGAAGAAAGAAAAATGTCATTATGATTCCATTGAAAGGGATAAAATATGTGACTATGAATTATAAAGGACCATATAACAATGTCTTTTCAAAAGTGACTAGACAGAGTTAACGAATCGGACAAGCTACCATGTGGAAAACGTGACTCCCGTCATTCCACGAAAAGATCTGGTTCAGAGAAGAGAATTTTACGTCGTCACTGAATGTCAAAACCTCTGACATTTATGATTCGCGGTATGAGAATCGTTTTTCTTTGCAGTGTTCCAGTAAAACAGATGGAATTTTTCTCATTTAGATTGTCTGCAATATCTGAGAAGCAAATCAGGCAACCCGTATGACGATTTTTATTTCACATTTTACTGTTAAATTTATATCCAAGGCGATCAGGAAAAACAGAACATACGATATCATTTGAAGAAATTAAAAAGTGCTCTACATACATTGAACAAAAGCTCATTGGTAACAACGATTTGGTCATAAAAATGTATTGCTGCCCCCTATAAAGTTTTGCAATGATTACAAAAAAAATTTTTAACTACTACAAAATATGTTAGTGAGGTCCATATAAACAAAACATTTTGTGGCCAGCACAAACCCGTTTTATCTGGGTAATGAACTGATAGTTGTAAATATATTCTTCTGACGCTAAGGAACATCTTATAATCTCATTATTAGTTATATTTTACTTGGTAATGATTTGTAATTTCTAAAGCAAAATTGGTGTGAACATTTTTGGTAACTATTCGATAGTTAACATATATGCCAAACTTGGGATTGTACTTTTTAAAGTGCAATGAGATTTATGGTAAACATATTTAATTTGTACGCACTGATAAGACGTGTGTGTAAGGACGCAACGTGTGTTTGTAAGAAGGAAATTAAATTATTGTGTTTGTTTAGAATCGTAGTGTAAAATTAAATATTTTAAAATGTAGTTTTCCTACGACTATTACTGCAGAGTAGAAACCAAAACCAAGCCTGTCTTGTAACAATTTGTTGACAGGAGATAGTTCAGTATAGTTTTATGTGGTACATACAGCTGTAGAGTGTGAAAGTGAATACAATTGAAACAAATTATATTCTGAAGTTTATACTGTAAAAGAAGTCTTCAGTGTATTTTTATTAAGTGAAACAAATATGGCGTGTTTATTCAAAATGAGTTTTACATTCGGAATGTTGTTTGTTACAGTATACAATAATATTGTAAATAATGCTATCTAAAATGTGAAATTTCAGGTGTGGCGTATAGTACAGTTAACGGGAAAAAACTATGGCACCTATTTTTTCTGAATAATTAAATAGCAGATACTATTTTCATCACGCTAAATATTTTTTGTTTCTTCGTTCTCCCTATTATAAATTTCGTTAGTAAATACATTGACTGAAATCAAAATATTGAGCCTGCAAGTATCCTAAAATCAAAACAAGCACTTTTGACAGTAAATTATGAAAAATCCTAATTTCATGCAGTGACTAAAGTTCAGTTAAAATTTGTTCTCTTATTCTTTTCAGCAAAGTTTTTTTCAGCTGCGTTTTACAAACGTGGTATCCTGATGGACGTAAAGCAAAGGCGTAGACAGATTTTCAGGAGGCACAATGTCGAAAAAAGAACTCTGCGCTGTTTTATTTGTGACAAATAGTTAACACAAAAGTTTAAAGATAAATACTAATGTTTAGTGGGACAGTAGGTAATTTGTAGACATCTGCAGGAGATTTAGAACTCATTTCTCAAAAATATGGTCTCCAAAGCTGCTTCCTATATCTAAACTTGCCTTGCAGAACTCCAAATCAGGGTGAAATAAACTCTTTGTATAGTTTGGCACCTAAAAGCTCTTAATATTCGAACCAACGCCGAACTCTGGTGACAAAAGCTTTTCAATCTGTCGAATACTTTGCAGAGTTTATTTTATAAATCTCGATGTCTACTAAGATCGAATTAAAATTGGGTCTGTTTTTCGGCAAGGATGTTTTTTCTTGGATAAATTATTTTACCCCCATTTCAGTTGCCTATTCTTCGGACATTCCATCAGTGGTTTCAATGTATCAACAATTTTGTCGCGTTGCACTTTAAGTTTGCTACTGACATTTCTACACAAACCATGAAGCTCTTTCCCAACGTCCAAAGGAAAAAAAATCAGCGAATAAAAGTGCTACAAATGAAACAAAATAATCTGAAATTAGGAATAGAATAGAACATTGAATATTTTATTAATGCTATATGTGTGAACTTGTAAAGCCCTTTGCTGTTCTGATTGGTTATCATACGTAGAAAGTAAGGTTACTTCTAATTCAGGTTAGAAAGATCAATCTTATAAATTTGGCACAGGGAAAATTTCTACCACTTGAGCGCTGGTATCGCTAGTGCACCAAATTGACCAATCACAGAACTTTCCTGAATTTTAAGTTACATTAAGTTGATAATTTAAAACGCCAAATCGGTTTCTTTTCACTTTAAAATTAAATTAAATTACTAATATTATTTCAAAGTTTATTTATATTAAATTTTACTACGGTTTCGTATTTTTCTGGTCTCTTAGCGATTGAAGTGAAACTAGTGGCAGAAATTGTCCCTGTGCCAAGCTCTCCCATAAGAAAACGTATTTTTTTTCTAACCTGTATTAGAATTAACCTTAGTAGAAAGGCACGTGTACCGCGGATAATTTTGACAATTAGGGCATCGCCTATAAAAAAAGCATTGATCAGTTTGCTTTCAAGATGCACTAGAAATAAAAATTTTGTTAGTATTCATATAGCCAAATTGTTTTGTAATAACCACAAAATATTTTTCTCATGACCACAGTATTTTAGTGGTCACAACAAAATGTTTTGATGGTGAGCAGAAAAAATATTTGGCTGTCTTAATACTAACAAAATATTTTGTAGCCTCCGCAATTTTTTTCGTATCGCACTCTCAAAGGAAACATTCAGCATTTTTTACGAAAATATAGTATAGGTGCTAGAGCTTGAGCTTGTGATATGAATAAGTTTATTTATGAGCTTATATACGTAGTTGACATATTCATTATTCTCTGTGGGGATTCCAAACATAAGTTTAAGGTGAAAAGGACATTTCACAATATTTTAATGAAGATTGTCAGACGTTTCCCGATTTTCGAAAATAGTGAAACACAAAATTAAAAAAATTAAAAATAAAAAAAAAAAAAAAAAAAAAAAAAAAAAAAAAAAAAAAAAAAAAAAAAAAAAAAAAAAAAAAAAAAAAATATATATATATATATATATATATATATATATATATATATATACATACGCATATTTGTTACATAGGCAATTCGATTATGGTAATACTATACTATACTATACTATTACATTAATAATCACCTACCTTTTATCACACCTACTCGCTTCCCATATTAACAGTGTAAATTCCCATAAACTCTATTTAAGCATTGTTTAAGCCTTCAGTTAATTACAATACAACTGTAGACGTTTGACGATCAATCCATCATGCATTAGCCACTGATAAACATGGGTTTAATGTGATACTAGACTTTTATGATTAGTGGAATGTGTATACTGAGTTTATTAGTCACTGGGTAGTCTTATAGCCCTACTCGTGAAGGAATTTTGAAACTGAAACATAACTGAATACGCTCACATTATGTTTATTACCATACTGTCATGTAAAACATAAGTTTGTTCTTTCGGTTAACGCAGTAATGCGAAGTTCTACAAACTGCTACAATATAATTTTGATTAGTGTTTTAAGTGCACCCTTACAAAATTTTTTTCTTGGAAACGGTTTCTTTGAGACGTTTATTTAAATCAGAGTAACGTGTTCTTAAGCTTTAACGTATGACAATGACGTCTATAAAAGCTTTATAAACCCAAGGATTACACCCGCATAGACAGAAGATTAACACACCAACTCCTTTTATTCTCAACGAGAATTGTAGCACTCCATAACTGTTCTAAGATCACACGTTCTGCTTCAGTTAACATAAGTACTAATATGCTTGCTCCTTTATCATAGGCAGATTAAATAACTACACTTAAACTGTTTCAAATATCGATTTTTGAACGGTATGCACCTGACTTTTAAAATACTGTAGGCCATTGTTCGTATAATGTTTTATATAATATTTGGCATAATAAATCCCCTCTACAGCGTTTGTACCTGTAGTTCGATTTTAAGTAACATTTTTAATACTGTAACTTGATAACAGAAATACAACCATCTTAATTTCCAAGAAACGCTTCCCGCCCAGCTACTAATAACTCAAGATGGAGAAGCATATCTGGTTCGTATGCCTGTCAAGGTAATCATATCGTATACGTGATTCATTGGGCCATGTTGCTTTAACTAGGTAAGTGATAAGAGTTGCTACGTATTTCTTGGGAAGATGTTCATCACTTACATAGCTATAGAATGGAAACAATTCGCGTGTTCAATTACAGCTAGACTAGCCTTAAAGAATATATGTGTATACGTCGTTCAGGTCGTTCGGGATAAAGTGAGCACAAAAAATTTTACCTTTGAAAAATATCACTAGCCATTACTGCATATAGTTTAACATCAATAATTGTTGCCATACTAACTGTGGGGTTGGCAACGAATTAACCGATTGTAGTTCCGTGTATTTTCCTGTTTAAATGCAACCACACTGAAACAAAAATGAAATGCAAACGCAATATTTGAATTTCATATAATTAATACACTATTTTTATCAAATTTTAAAGGTTCCTAACGACTGCACACATTATCTTACACGCTCAAACATCAAGTGACGTGTCCAGAGGTTAGACATCTCCCATCGTTAGCCGCTACGTGCGGAAAGATACGAATCAACTGAAAATATAAATTTAGCAGGGCTTTTTTGAATGCTCACTTTATCCCGAACCGCCTAAACTCGTGTAGACAACAGCTGATCATTGGCTGCTCGCTGACACAGTGACACCACATGATTGGACCTGCATTAAGCGCTTCTATATTGTTGGCTCAGCACCTTTTAGGATGTGTCAAATGGGTAGGGATCCCTGATTTTTGTGAAAAGAAATTTACACAACTTCGTTTTATTGCCTAACGTGCACACCCGCTGCTCTGATTCGTGGTCAACGGTTGGATGTAATTAACTGTCAGCGTCTTTGTCTTGGAGTTCTACGCTCGTATCATAGACGTGTGGTGTAGCAGTGACCTTGTTCTGATTGGTATAGTGGTTCAGGATAAAGTGAGCACTCAAAATAGCCCTGATAAATATCTATTACCTGCCAATTCGTATCTTTCCGCGCGTAACCGCTGACGACGGAAAATGTCCAACCTTTCTGGACACATCACTTGATGTTTGCGCCTGTAAGATAAATTGTGCAGTCGGTAGAAACTTATATAATTCGATAAAAAAAAGTTTAATATTTATATAGAACACAAATCTGTCGAATTCAGTTTATTTAAATTAAATATTGTGGCACTTAAATAAGAAAATACACGGAACTACATTAAGCAAATCGCTGCCAGCCGTACAACGAATAAGGTAACTATTGTTAATGTTAAATTATGTAAAGTAATGACTAGTGACTTTTTCTAAAGGTTACATATTCAGTGCTCACTTTATCCCGAATGACGTATACAGTCAAATAAGTGACGTCTCTAGATAATGGCACGCTGTTAATAGCCACGAAGCAAAGCTGCTGATGTTCATATAAGGCACTGAAACCAAATTGTAGAAAAATCTTTTCGCGAAAATAAGGTGTCCCTAAATTTAGTCTAGGGCCAATTGCGAAAGTGACACGAACTTACAGTTGTTTGAATACTAACTTGTGCCCAATTGAAAACACGAACTTACAGTTGTTTGAATACTAACTTGTGCCCAATTGAAAACACGAACTGTCCATGTCCCTAGCAACGGGTTAACACTGTTAAGCTATAGAGTAAAGGTACATACTATGAAATGTAGTTTACGCCATAATGTTATTGATTTAGGTGGAGCCATTCACAGGAGCAATGCTGGAAATTATATTAGGTACTCTTTCTCTTCTGTATGTCCAGCTGTTCTGTGACTCGGACAAGAGACACAGCTAACGGTCGCGTTGAAGAAGAAATCCCACTTTTCACATCTGATATGTCACAGAGAGTTACCGAGCGCTCATTCTCGGTATTTGAAACAATTCGTTAAACTAGCGGAGGCACATTTGTTCAAACGTGCCACGGCCGTTGACTCGAAGTAGGTAAGGTTTACAGATGTGTTTAGACAACATCGGGCACGAGCGATGTATTAAAGAGACAGTACGTTTGACTGTCTGATAATCGCCTGATAGCCTTAAGCAGCAGTAAGCGTGGGATTCCATTCGTAGTTTGTTTACCGAGGAAAGAAAAATATTTCGTGTAATGAACTTCTTTGCAGAAAGGTATAAACTTTTACGATCCACCGAAGGATGTGTATATGTTGGAATAAGATTAAGTGGTGATGATGTCGCATTTTTCAGGTTGTCTGCTCTGAATGTAAGTTTTTTTTTTTTTTTGCGGCGGCTCGTTTGGGTCAGTATCCCTCAAGTTTTATATGTGTGTTCTCTCCAACACCGTATTACTGCCCCTTGAAATATTGCAGATATTCAGAAAGTAGACCATCGCAAAGAAATTTATATTTAATACGTTGAGATATTTCTTTACGATTTAGCACGAAGTAATTTAATTCAATGTACCAAGGAATTCAAAGACAGAAGACTTTTATTTCAGCTCTAAGAATTTAAGTACAGGACCACTGTTTCATTTGAATGTATTTTGAATTCGTGCCAAGACCGTGTTTTGTCGTAAGCCTGGTTTCATCAGTGCGAAGATCTAACTCTACAAACAACAATCCTTCTTTCGGTTATAAGCACTCCGTGATTTTTATCTCACATATGGCATTGGAAAGTACCAGCATATAAAGATTCACTGTGTTAAGTTACATTACTTATTACAATTTTATAAGTATTTCTTTGTTACCTTTTTTTAGTTAGGGACACTACTTATTCATTACACATATAGTTTATATGAAATATTTTATAACAGACAATTCTGAGTATTAAAAACGCACGTTTGAGTACGCATTCAAAATACGATTGATGATAATTGTATGGTCTACAATAATATGTAGTACACGTACAGTTGTTTTGGTTTTGCCAAATATTTTCATGCTCAACGAAATTGTTTCATTTTGTTTTATATATGTCGTATAGAACATCGTTTATTTGCTTAAAATAAATTGTTGCCGTTTCAAAATTATTTTGAAGGAAACATTTAATTAGTTTTATGAATAAACGTTTAGAAATAGTTTATTTTAATCTTATAAATAATATGTAGAAAAATTTAACTTAATTATTTTTTGTTTCTACAGGAAATTGTTCTTTTTCTCTCTCTTTACGTCGTTTCATAGCCAACAAAACTGTTTGAAATGCTTTTTTATATACCAATTATAATGTCTTTTAGTATGAAATATAATTACTTATTGAGTGAAAAAAAATAGTTCGTAGCTTCATGTAATAAGGAAAAACATATCTGTTCAAATATGTATCATACAGCTAGTTATTTTCACCGTAACACAAGTAATCAAAATTAGATAAAAAAAAAGTAATCTTTATACTATCGAACCATTTTTGGTCAATGTGGAACTCCTGTCACAATTTTGGATTTAACTAATTATAGCTATAACTGTAATTTCAAATTCGTTTGTGTATTTGAGGTTATGGCATACTGTCGACTATTTTGATATAACTGAGGTACACAGTAAATTTATTTTGTTTAGCTCTTGGGTTAGGTGAGAGAGGGTTTTACGGCCCATTTACAACGAGGACTTAAGATCTGATGAGACTGAAGTGAGCTGCAGGGACAACATACCATCCATGCCTGGGCCAGGATTCGAACCAAAGACCTTTTGTTCCATAGACCGGCGCCTAACCGACTACTTTACGTAGGCCGGACTTCAGTTCGTGGGATTTCCAAAGGCGAATTCAATATTTTTTTTCTATCGAGCAAGCTAAGTTAATTACAGGATTCAATTAACATATATATATATATATATATATATATATATATATATATATATATATATATATATATATATATATATATATATATATATATATATATATATAGAGCAAGCAAAATAGAGTTATATGCTACACTCTATTGTAGCGAGGGGCGCAACAGTAAGATATTGGACTCGCATTAGAAAGGACGCGAATTTGATTCCCGGGTTTGGCCATCCTGATTTCTGTTTTCCATGGTTTCCTGAAATATTTACTAGCGAATGTTAGAATGGTTTCTTAACATAATATAATGGCCGATTCCTTTGTCAGTCCTTGTTACTGTATAAAATTATTCTAACAGTCTCTAATGACATCGCTGTTGACGATACGCAAAATCCCCTTTAAAAAAGCCAATTATACAAAATATTGGAAACTTACTAAATTAATCCAAAATGGGAAAGTGTGATTTAACTTACAAAATTCATTCCGTATATTATGTGATTGTTGAAATTTACGACGTATAATTGAAGTTATACAACTGGACATACAAAATAACAATAATAACAGTCTAACAATAATAAATACTATTATAGGAGTATAGCAATTAATATTACAGGAGACGGCATGCTATGACGTAATTGAAGCGAATATTTTTACCATCTTAACATTGTGACACCAAAATATTCCAAAGAGTTTCTTCTGTACGGTGTCAAATAATTGTAAATTGTTGCAGTCATTAAATAGATAATAACAGTTACTCTTAAACCCGAATTCTTTCGAACTCGGTACACGTATTTTATTTAGGAATACATTTGATACTTACATCTTTCGTCCACAACACGCACATATTTAGGGAACTATGTTATATTTAGGTAACAATTCGAATGTATGACAAATAATTTGATATCTTGACAGTTCAGTATCTAAACATACGAATTAGAAGAAAGGAATACTGTAAGTCTGTCGTTTTGATTGAAAAAATAACACAATATTAATAAAGAAACATTTAAATTCACATTTTGATCTTTGTTTGACTGATTAAACTAATAGGCCTATTCATATTATTACACTTCGCCATACGTAATTATAATTCGGTAGAGTTTATTGCTGTATGTTTGGAAGATAGCACAACGTAAATAATTATTTCGTTTTAATTTGGAAGGGGTAATTACAGACTATTAAATGTAGGAGGTTAATGAAATGAAATACGTAGTTTACGCGATTTTAAGACTATTTTCCTCGAGCACAACCATTGGTGATGGTGTCCAAAATAACATATTAGCTTTTCAAAACTTTCACTTGAAGTTAAGTGGCATTAAGGGATTTTGGCGGGAAAATGTTTCGCTGAGATATAAACATATTTGGTGCCCCAACCTTGAGGTTAGTGAGATGGTATATGTGGGCTGATGCTGTCGAGGAACTTCAGTAGATAGTGAACTGTATAATCCATTTTCATCACTTTTGAACGACTTCATCCAAATTACACTAATTTCGTCTGCCTTGCAGTTTCTTTGTGGGCCAGACTTGCATGTTTGCACAGCCTTTAAAAGGAATTTTAGCCCAGAACCTCCCGAACAATTAATCGGAGCTACAAACAAGTGCGCCACACACATAACGTCGAAATTATTCATGAAAACTACATTTAAAAATGAAACATTAATTTCCCGGGCTCATAGAAGTTGTACAACACCAGGGGGCAGGCAAGCGGCGGACCGGCTTCGTCGGCTACTGCGCAGTGACGTCACGTGGCAATCAGCGCGGGCGCGCTTCCTACAACACCTCTCGCTCTACCCAAGTCTTTCCCTCCCTGTTTTAACACAAAAACTTTACGTAAACAATTTTAAAACTTACGGTTATTTCTGACACAGGAAAAGTTATTGTTAGTAAATTTAGTAACAATTTTTAAATTGTGTAATGTTAGGCGTGTTGATCAGCCAAACTGTTTTCAAAAATGTATAGCTCCGTGCCTGGTACTTAAATGTCAAAATTTTCGTAACACAAGTAATGCGGTACAGTACTGAGAAGTTAAAAGATTTAAAGTCTGCTATAATACACGCGATAAAAAAATATTTAATATATAATTACAGTTACAATTTTATAATGTAAGAAATACGAATACCCGAAATTTGCATTGATAAAGGACTTTCGATTATATTTATTACACACACATATTACTTTAGAATTAATACGCTCGAAAAGCGTTTAGTTTGACACAACATAATTTTTTTTATATGAGCCACTGCAAAGTACTGTAACTTTATTAAACGTTTATTTTTCTTGAAAGGGTAAAGTAATATTAATCAAATATTGCGTTATTATTAAATAGTTTAACGTAATCTTTTTGGTCGGGTTAGTTGAAACTTTTCTAAAACCATCTTAATGTTCGGGAGGGTCGCATAAATATGAACACTGAACCATGTAAAACTTATTATTTTGTAGCTAATAACTTAACTCCTTGTGTATTTTGGTAACTAATTTGTAGTGTGGTGTATTTTTTACGTAATGATGTAAATAGGTATTAAAATACTTTCTGATATTTTTGTCCAGTATAGCCGACCTAAACGGGTACGAAAAATAGTAAGTTATACATGTTACGCATTGTGTTTTATGTTTCTAAACCTGTTTTAATGCATTAGTTTTATCAATAACCGTAAACAGGAATGCCGGTACCGAGGTATTTGTTGAAGGGAAAACTCAATTATTATAAGAATTATTTTTTTGAATTATATGTGGACATGGAAGCAAAGACCCAATTTTAAATTTAATTTTATTGGGTAAAATGGACAAAGATATTATCAGCGACACTTTCAGAAGAGGCGGAGTTGTCCGGAATCAAAGCTAGAAAGAAGAGGTATCAAAGGAAAGTATTTTTTTAAATTTGTGGTATTAATTTTGTAAAAATAATGTTAACCCCGGGTCAAAACATTTTGCAAATGCCATATTGTATCGTCATACAGAGATTTATTGATGCTTTACTGCTGAGGACTGATTCACGTTTGAAAATTTCTAAAAATAATGGCAATTAGATTATATTTGAATTTTAAAAAAATTATTGAAGTTATGGCAATCTTGGTGATTGCAAGTGAATGTGCAATGGATGGGTTAGTTAATATATGAACAAAGGATCTGAGTAATTTACGTGTCGCATGTTATATTTACACGTCCTTTTATGCCTTGAGTCAAATTTCTATACTCGAGTTATTCGTATTTTTAAGTCAGTAAACAAAATTTCCAGAAAATCAACTTGTGAGTTTCATAAATTATCAGAGGGTTTTGTTAAAGGGAATTTTTTTTATCCATCACCTAGGAGCTGCAAGAATATTAAATTTTTAGCAGTAAAGGAAACGTTACGTTTTTACTTTACACTTCAAATAAACAATATCATTGCGTCAAAGTTACTTTGCAATGGCTCATTTTCAAGCAAACAGAGCGTTGTGGTAGAGAAAGTGTTTTTTAAGGTGTAATTTAGTGTGTCACGAATCACACTTCCTATTTACATAATCTATAACAATTACCAACAATTACGATATTGCTTAAAAGTATTTCATTCATTTCGCCTATACAGTTTGATAACCTAGGAAATACGAACACCCTAAATAGTAACCGAAAGAATACTTTTTATTTCATTTAATACACAGATAATGTTATGTACATCTGTATATTAATACGTCAAGAATCACACTTTAAAGTAATTAAAATACTGAAAAATCACCCAACAGTTACGAATTTACACACAAATAACCAAGCGTAAAACGTATATATTATAATATAAATGACGCACTTTAAATAAATACAGTTGTTTACAACTAAAAGAACAATACGTAATAAAACGTATTATCATGACTAGAAACTTTGAGTTCAAAAAAGTTAACAATAAATGTTAAAGTTCGTTTTTAAAGACAACTACTGACAATTCAGAACACTCACAAAGTTTTTTATTTTTATTTATTTATTTTTTTTTTTTTCAATATTCTGTATTGTCTTCATATTCTTACATACTTTCCGTTCTTGTCTTTATCATATTGGTTTTTCACATTAAAATACTTTACACACACTTAAGTTCTAGTCCTATCAAAAAATGGACAACGTTGAAAGGCTGCGTGTCAGCGTGTTTACAATTTCATTTAGAATTATGTTCGTGAGCAGTTCACATATATTCTAATTTTTGCAGAAAACTCTCCATGAAAATCAGTAAAACGTTTCTCTGCGACTGAAATGTTTTCATGAAAATATTTTTCTGAACAAACCTATCGATTAACTGTGAGGCAATGCAATTATTTCATTTCATGTCAGATACACAGAGCCTAATTTTGGGTATACATTATCTAAAGTGAAGTGCAACACATTCATCAACACATCTGAAACCTTTATCTTATTGTATTTTCGACAATACAACATTTTCAGGTCGTATGTTTACGTCTGAAACGTCTTCTCCAAAAACACTACTTGGATGTTCATTGAGGAATTTTGATGCCATGAGTAGTTCCCTACGAAGTAATAAACTGCGCTGGCTGAGAGAAATGTTGACTGTTTGGCAATATTTATTTATTTATTTAATAAACATGATTCTTCAGCTCTGTCTTCTGTTTTTCTTCGTAGAAAAAACGCCACATGAATGCCTACAAAAGTGTAATTTCTTAGGCTGTTTTTATGCTTATGATAGGAGAATCCTGGGTTGAATTCGTGACGAAAATATTAGTGGCTGAAAGTTGTACGACGACATTTTACATGCGCAATGGGGTAGCATAGTATAGGCTATTTACGATAAAGTGAACACTGCATCAAGATTTCTTTCAGCCGTTTCGCAGCCATCTTTACGGTTTTTAATATGAAAACTTCTATGCAACTAAAAATCAATGTAAATGTTTCAACACTCTCAAAAGTTAACATGTATTAGCCCAATACAATGTATTTTTAATTGATTACAAGTTATGCTGAGTGTTCAGTTTACAGTGAACAGCTTATACTGTAGTTAGTCCTTTCTTCCGCTACACATATATCTAACTTATTTTTGTACTACTGTTCTGTACTGTATATATTGTTGTAGGTTTAAACTCTACGAGGAATCCGAACACTATTCTACGTTTACTTGACGCAATGTACGTAAATTAATACCTGAATGTGGAGAGCAAAAATGTGTGGGGGGGGGGGGAGGGGGGAGGGGGTGAGGAGACTTTCTCCTTGCAATGTAAAAACTAAAATTATGGGATTTTTTTGCTTCCACTGCAAAAAATAAAATCGAAAATAGAGAAGCCTGCATTAACCCTTTAACTACTACGACAAAAAATTGGAATTTCTATTTGCATAAAATAAAAATACACTACAATTGCTTCCAAAACATTTGGTGAATGCCTATATAACTCTTAAATGGCCGTAAAACCTTCTCGTCTCTGAATCACAGAAAAAAATAATACAGACGTGAAATAAGGTGGCGGCTCATTTGATACGGGCGAACTACGTCGCTTATTGGCTGCCCGAGGCTGTTGTGTGTTAGGCTTCTGTACGTTACTGCAGGTTTCCTATTTGCTTGACTGTCGGTTAGTAGTGCAGCCACTTGCGCTGATTGGCGGTTGGCGTTACGCCATGTTCCTGGCCAGGGAAGTCATTTGCTGGTGTGTGTGAATGAGTTCGCCGTCCTGCCGGCTATTTCACTTCTGTATTCCTGAATATTCTGTGTCTGAATCATACATGAATAAGATTTTAGTTGCTCTTGAAGCAAATGGTACTAAACTCGAATGTATCATTGATGTATGTTTAAATATGTTATATTTTTATTTTGGGACTTCGTATACGGGAAAAGATAAACAAAGGGCGAGTTTCTGCGCCTCATTTTTTTTGTGCAAATCACACAGTATTCATCTTCTCAGGATGCAGATTGCCATCATAAACGGAAGATTAACGACACGAGAAGCTGCTTGCATACAAAACGATCCACAACATTACTGCGAAGGGCTTCGAAAATCATTACTTACACATTGTTTTTTGTCTCGATAGTCTCATTAATTTTGCAGGCTCTATCTCTCTTGTACGATACCTCAATTCACTGTTGGGCTAGTAAAGATTTGTGAAGACGAACTTCTGGCGACATAAAAAATTATGTATAGAACAGTGCAAGTTACACCCGGATTTAAGCTTATACTGCATCAACGAGTTTTACTAAGTGTGACTTTGCCATATTTACGTGCTTATTATATCATGACGACCTGCACTGCCTGCGTGGAAGACATGCTGCTGTATAACGTCAGTCAGATGATAGCAAATTATTATGCAATCGTCATGTTGTTTCTTGTTATCATTCGCAGAGTGATTAGATACGAGAATGAAGTTATGAAGGGCTGTATCCTGCTTCAGACACAAATAAAAATCCACTTAACGGAGGTAAGCAACTCGTAACCGACATTTGTAGAAGGTCTTCGTCTTCATTACAAAATTTTGCATCAAATCTGTATTTAAAGCTAAACATTCATTCACAGAAAATTCACGTTACGTACAGATTAAATGGCATAAATGACAGGTTACGTTATGATCTAAAATTATTTTTCACAAATAACACCACCCCCTCCTTGTGTTACATTTATTCTGTATAGCTTATACAACAGCTATATTTTCTATGCACCAGGAATTTCTCAAACGATACAAAAAGGAGGAACCAAACACTTACTTTGTGCAAAGTTCCCATTATATTTTGATTCAATTTTTTAAGCACACAGTAAAAAAAAAGATCTTTATATTGTTACGGGGTTTTTTGTCAGTTAGTTTGTTTTTGTGGTTTTTCGGTTTTTTTCTTTTTTTTCCCAGAGGTTTTTTTTCTTTTTTTTTGTTTTTCTCTCGGACGTATAAACTTTTCAATGTCGTGTTGGTGTTTTAATTCTACTTTCACTTGAACTTAGTAATTGGTATACCGGGTAAGGTTGTATGTTAGTTGG
>PNEQ01046721.1:16018-34471 GCA_003012365.1 Medauroidea extradentata | reverse complement strand
ATCTTAATGTTACTAGCATATTCGAGTCTGTGACATTCCACAGGTTAAAACGATACCAGACACGATACCTCTGTGATAATATTACTAATAGTCATATTTTATAGTGTTTTATACTGGCCTATCATAGGATCCCACAGACCCCTCACAATCAATACTGAAGTTAAAATGGATGGCAATATGTTACATATGACAATAAAGGGCTCTTCATTACAATCAATCATCATAATTAACCTAAACTACATTATTTTATATATAAAAGTATCAATAAAATAGGACCGTCACATAGTCATGCACAAGATGCACAAGTGTACATGCACATGTGAGAATCTAATTATAAATGCAGAATAACACTGTTTACAAAACTATTTCTGATTGTTTACATACATATAGCATAGGCAAAAGCCACTTGCGCACAAGATTGAAGTGAAGTAAAATGATTTTAAACATGAATGGATATGACAATGTAAGTTTATCAAAACAATTAGTTTGCACGTTTTGTGGTAGGGTTAGTAGGCAACCACCAATTAAAATAAAGCTAACACCAGAGAAATAGCAATATGTACCTAACTTTGCATTGTGCTTCTTGGTACATTACATTTCCATAATTCACATCGATAGGCACTTTGTTTGCAACTGTCAATATGCCAAGATCTGAGGTTATTTTGTGCACGTTGCACATAAACAGGCACTAACAACTTGTACTGAACTTTTACAGTATTTATTTTGATAACCAAACCCACTGAAATGAAAGTGTTACTTAGAATTTCTCACAGTGATACTGCTAATAAAACTGAATTTCAGTTATGATTTCAAAAACATTCAAACAGCACAACAGTACTTCAAGAGGCAGGTTTATTATGTTATATGTGAACAAGTGTGAGATCAAGAAATTAATAGTGTTAAGTGCAGGGAAATGTTACTGGCAGAAATGTTATAATAGAGGTTTACTGTAGCCAAAAGTTTACCAAGAGTTGTTTTCTAGGGTTATTAAAAAAAAATTTAACTAAGTACACATATTCTGTTTAACCATAATTTAAAAACTAGAGCCAAACCTTTCTTCATCAGCCTTCTTGCTGTCTTGGGTAACATTTCCGTTCATCTCAGGTTTATCAGCATTTTTCTTATTAAGTTCTTTATCTTTTACAGCTTTACAAGCGTCCCCCGAGCTATCTGGCGCATCTCCCCCATCTTGTACCGACGACACCGCATCATCTACACAATTACTCTGTTCTTCAGGAAGGCCATTAGCAGTGGAGGACCCGACTTCAGTTCTTGCATTCGTGCTCGAACTGCTCACCTCTGCATCACCACTGCAGCTGGATGCCTTTGACGGAGAGCGTGAACAACCCGCCACTGGCTCAGTGCTATCATCACTGTGGAAAGATGACTCCTTTTGACGACGCACACATGGAGACTGAAACAACTTTTTCCCTATTCTGTTTGCAACTGGACCATTTTGGTACTTGGCAATCACTTGTTCTAAAGGCATTTCTGCTTCTTCAAACAAATTCTTAACATTTTCTTCTTCATCTTCTTCGTCATCCTCCTCTTCTGCTCCATCACTGGTTTTGGCAGTTTCTACGCAAAATATAACAAAACACACATTGTAGTAACAATTATTAATGTGATGTACAGAAATATATTGATAGCAGTATTATAGAATACAGTATTTTAAAATGTCACATTTTTCAAGATAATGAAAAATGTTTAAAACACTACTTCCCTGAAAAAAACTGATTAAATCACTACTTTCATAAAAACTGTTTAAAACATTACTTTCATTGGTGATACCAGATACATCCCAATGATGCTACTGTAAGTACTTAACATCACTATGTAATGAAAAATATAACAAAATACAACAGTACAGTTTTGACATATGAAAAACCAACCTGAAATGTGATACATGAAGGTAAGTATATTAGCTATATTGTGGCTTAACAAAAATAAAATATGTTCATTATTCAAAATAATAAATAACTTTAATGACAAAATTGAATGGAGTTATGCAGAACAGAAACAATCTACAAAGTAATGTATTTTCAGATAATTATACCAAGTAGAGGAAGAAGGAAAAAAGGATATCCTAGAAATTATATTTTAATAAAAATAAGAGGCCAGAAAAAGCAGTTTTACATTATTTATATGGACACAGTAGACTTTGACCTGGAATATCTTAGCTCCAGTAATCTGTAGATTGGTTCCCTTATGTATAAATCCACCCAATTATAAAATTAAACTGGTCATAAACACTGCAATAAATACACAAAGGCCACTTTTCCATTTCAGTTTGACTGGAAGTCCTCAATGATTACTGATAGAACAGATAATTACTAAAACTAAAAATTTTTAATGCACAGGTAAAGTACTTTATTAGAGTAAGCAAACAGCAATCTGGAAATGTAACATCAAGAAACAATCATTTTTGTTTCCAAGGTAAAAGAATATTGTGCTAAGAACAAAATTTCATTTGAAATGCTGCTTCACTCTGATAATGCACTTGGTCACCCAGAAGAATTAGACAACATTCATCTTAACGCATGTGGGTTAATTAGTGAACGTACGTTATTACACAAGCAGTTCTATTTTTCAGTTACAGTATGACACACTAAGTCCAAATTGCTTCTTGTAAATGGCACAGTTATCCAGTCACATTTATTTACTTTACGCTCTCTCAGCAGACGTGCTTAATGGGTAGTAGCATTGACAACTTCCTCCACAGAAGTTATGAATCAGCAGACATGCTGAGTGATCCTGACTGCGCTTAGTGAGGCACAGGCATTATATGTGCTGTGTGTGGTGCATGCAAGTGCCACGACAGACAAGCCACGAGCAGTGTTGTCAAGTCCACTGCAAGGGCGGCTGAGCCCATGCATAAATTATCCCCCTGTTGTCACATGCACCCCATTTTTGACAGAACTAATAGCTTTGAAAAACAATGTGTATGCTACAAAACAAGGGTGTTTAAAGCAGTCTTTTCATTGTGTGTATGGTTTTTTTACTGCCCTTTAGGTTATACAAACAGACTCTTTGCTTCTAAAACATTACCATTTAAATAGTAACAATCAATTTTGAAGTTGCATTCAAGTACTGAATATACAATTGATTTACGAAAAAGTGGAGTTACGTAACAGACCCAAGAACCTAACCCTTCTGTAACTCTGTGCCTTATTGAACTTGATTATGTGAATAATCTTTCCTTACAACATTCATTTTAAGATAGAGAGTTCCATTAAAACTGCTATTTTGCTACTCAAAAATTTACAAAACACTTTTCAATACTTTAAATATTTTTAAATAATTTACACAGAAAAAATTATTCAACCAAAGCAACAGTCAATATCAATTTAGATCTAATCTCGGTTGCCAAAAAAGTTAAATTAGATTAAATATTCAGGATTTCTAAAAATATCTTTTAGAGATTGCCAAGGCATACTTCAAATAAAAGCTAAAATATTCTTCTTACATCAAAATTGATCACAACTGGCTGGAGAAAAAAAGTCTGAAAGCGAGAAGCATCATCTCTATTAAATCCTTTTAGCAGTGCTGAGCAGTAAACACTGTCTGAGGAGGAGCTCGGCCCAGCGCTTAAACACTAGACAGTGTCCAGGAAGGTTCATAATAAAAAAGTGATGTTGCTTCTCACTTTTGGGCATTCTATTTCACTCCTGCACATGGTGCCACGACATATGCATAAAAATTGAACGTGAAGACATCTGGAGAAGAACTACTAGGGTCGGGGAGAAGCCAGTCCAACAGCCAAGAAGATGGGGAAAAGACAGGAGAGGAGCACACTGCCAATCCAGGTGTGTGTTACTACTTGTGAGTATACTAATCGCTGGTACAGAATAAATCAAGTGCAGAATTTCAGTTTATATTGATGTACAAAAATGCATCATAAATCTAGCCTTTTTACCATATGCTCTTACAGACAGTATAAAACTCATATTTAAACCCAGAAAAATTAGCCAACACGAAAATAATTACGTATCATAATACTTCGAAGGGCTGATATTATACATGCAAGTATGTAGCAACTTAGTATACTTTGATGCACAAACATTTTTATTCGCAAGACATAAATGTAATATTTATGACTGAAAATTAGATTTATCTAGTACTATTTGCTGTTTCAATAATAGGTGTACGTTGTACCGGGAGTCGGCGACTCCGGTTCACCACGCTTGAAGATTTGTTAAATTTACATATCTTGGACTGGTAGTGAGGTTGCCTTGGAGGAACTTGGTGCTTGTGCCCTGTGCGCTTAATGATTTGAACTTCCCGCCCGGACTTCGGCCGTGCTCGGCCGCCGTCGGATGCGCTCGTGTTCGCTCTCCCCTCCTTCCCCCGCTTCTCCCTTCCGTGCCCAGCTCAGACGCTCCCGTCTGCTAGACAATCGGTCTTCTCCCGGGCCCGACCGTGGGCGGTTGTGTTTAGCTTGCGACCGCAGTGCCACACCTGAGCCGTGTCATCGGTAAGTTCCTTTTGTTTGAGTTTAGTGTTCATGTTTTCTCAGTTAGGTTTGGTTAATTGTTTTTTTGCGTTGATGACACGTCGAGGGTGTGCTGTCGCAGCCGCAAGCCCTGTACGACTAGGGATTTGTCCCTATTTTTTAATGGAATAAAGTGGCGCGCGTGTGTCGGCCACAGCAGCTTAGTATTTCTTTCTTAATCTTTTATCGTAATTCTGTATCAACTTCTCAGTGGAGAATACGTGTGAAACTGTTAAGCTTTGTATGATAACTTACGTTATATAAATTGTTTTGCCAAGATCTGTCTTTCATAATTGGTAGCTTAGAGAACCCTGTGTCATTGTCGTTGGTTTAATGTGTGTTCTAATGGGAAGGGTACTGGTGAGTGGCACTGGGCCTTGGTCGATGCTTAGCAACGCCAAGATTAGCAGCCTGTTACTACGGTGCCTGCTAGACGCGGGCTCAATGCTGCGCGACTCTGCTTAGGCTGTTTTGCTTGGCGAGTTGTTGAAGCTTAATGTAAAAGAACACACATTGCGACACAGTGTCGGGGATTTCGTTAGGCCGTGTGTGCTTGTGAATATTATACATAGGGGTCTTGTGTTGCGTCACGGCAGACGTTACGGAATTTGTGATCCGCTACAGTTACTTAGAATTACGTCAGTATTTGACCGAGTCTGGGGTCGAATTCGAGCCTTCAGAAAACGTCACTGCATTCCGGATACGCGCGCTAACGTATATTAATTCGTTGCGTAATATAAGCAACACGTACTTGGGAGGTTCGGCTTTGACAGGAGAAGGGCCTGTCACTGCAGCACAGAATATTCTAATAGGATGGTTGAACCGGGTTCTGTTGCTTAGTGTGTTGCAACCTGATGACGTGCTACGCTTTCTTGTTGCAACCGACAATGTATTCTTTGGAATGTGCGGCGGAGAGCCCGAGAATCTGTTTTTGACGTGTTTGTTGTCGAGGCTCAATGGTCAAGCTCGGGACGTGTTTGCGCAATAGCGCAACACAACGTAACTTATGAGAGCTTTAAGACACGGCTACTCAAAAGTTCAGGGTCTCCCATGGCTTGAGCTATGGTGAAGCAACAGTATGTTGACAGATTCCAACGTGTAGGGGAAAGCGTACCAGCATACATGAGTGAGGTTTTGACTTACGCCCGTACCATGAATGTGCACCTGCGACGTGCGGAGGCTAAGTTGGTGCAAGGTATAGTTGATCGAATGACGCCGCAAGCTAGGGCCGCATCGCTATGCATCAGGTGTTCCGGTGACACGGGAACAGTTAAGGGTTCTATCTCTGGAAATAGAGTGGCAGCTGGCTCTAGACGCAGCTTCGCTACGTAGTACTAGTGCAGCTGAGCGCTGAGGAAACAACAGTGATTGTAAATCGCGAGTCTACGCAGACACAGGGCTTGTGCATGGCTGTTAGGCAAGAAGCCGGTGTGTCTGGGTGCGATAATGTACCGGAGTATGGACGTAGACGGAATGTTAGACATGTTGCCCCGAGGCAAGTAGAGTCTGTAGAGCCGAGGGCTGTTCTTGCGTTTAATGCGGAAGGTAGTGGGGAGGCTCGTGTTACACGTAACCGTCGATGTAGTGATTGCTCTGGGTTCGGCCATGTGGGACATGATTGTTCCAGTGTTGTTGTGGACCGCACGGAGCGGAAGTGTTTTCGCTGCGGGGACGTAGGACACGTGCGAGCAAACTGTCCGGGAAATGGATTGCCGCCGCACCTGTAATTGCCAAGGGTCACAGGCGGAATAGTTCTAATAGGGCACGTTATGATTGTTTCGTGTCCATGCTGTGTTATGGTCATGAACGAGCAGCTCTTGTGGATACGGGAGCATCACATTCTTTTGTGCGAGAAGAAATGTGGAATTCCTTAGTTCAGCGGAACCCACATTTATTAAGGGAACTCCATACCTCAGAGGGCTTGAATGTGTGTGTGGCAAATGGGCACGTTGTGAGGTGCGTGAGATCGGCGAAATTGCATTTCAAAATTGAATTATTCTCTAAGTCGCATGTTTTTTGGGTGGTTCAAGGACTGGTGGCCGATATCGTGTTGGGATTAGATTTTCTGCACAGGTCTCGTGCAGTGGTCGACATTCCTGCAGGCCATCTAGTGTTTAAGTTTGCGCCCGAAGTCCCGTGTCGGTTATTGTCTTCTGTAAGCAGAGGGTCCGCCCCCTTAGGTGAGATTTTGGCGACCACTAGTCGGAGTGTCAACAGTGTCGAATCATTATTAAGGGAGTTCGACCATGTGGTAGCTTTACGCATCGGCCGGTGTGACGTGATGCCGTATCGCTTTACCGTCACAGATGACTTACCAGTTCGAGTTCCGTTTTACATCTATGCTCCTCCTAAGCTGGAGATCATGCGCGAATTGGTGGCAAAACTTTTGGACGCTGGTGTGATTTCTCCGTCAACCTCCGATTACGCCTCGCCCGCCTTCATGGTTAAGAAGGCTAATGGTGGCTTTAGGTTAGTGACGGACATGTCTGCGGTAAATCAGAAGATACACCTTGACCCGTTCCCTGCACCTACTGTAGATACAGTGTTGCAACATCTCGGGAAGGCGTCCGTGTACTCTGTAATAGATCTTAACGCCAGTTTCTATCAATGCTTGCTGCAACCTGCATTCTGCACACAATGGGCCCAGTACGAATTTAACTGTATACCCATGGGGGCCAAGTTTGGCAGTCAGGCCCTTTCACGTGTCCTGGATCACGTGTTGGCAGATTTGAAGTTTAAGTGCGTGATCAACTATACAGACGATATTATCGTCTACAACGCATCTATGGACCAACACCTAGACGATTTGCGGGCTGTATTGACATGCCTGAGGAACGCCGGTTTGACCGTAAATCCGGCTAAGGTCACGTGGGCGTCTTCCTCTGTGAAGTTCCTAGGATATATCGTATCCAGGGGGCGCCTGGTCATGGATCCTGACCGGGTGGTCCCTGTGGTAAATTTTCCGCGCCCTAAGACAGTGAAAGGCGTGTATTGGGCTGCTAGGATATTATGCCAGGTTTATTCCCCGGTTCTCGGAACTGGCTGCGCCGCTGAACCGCCTTAAGCGGAAGGGCGCTGTGTCTGAATGGGGACCCGATCAGGAGAATAGCTTTAAGGGCCTTAAAGCAGCCTTGGTCGCAGCGCCGTCACTGTATTTAGCCGATTTCGATCTGCGCTTTGTGATTAATGTCGACGCTTCGAGCGTGGCCTTGGGGGCGACATTGGGACAGTGAAGGTATGGTGCGGTATGTCCAGTGGCATTTGCTAGCCGGACTATCTGATTCTGAGCGACGGTTAAGCGCCTTCGAGAAGGAGGCCCCCGCTTGTGTCTGGGGGACCACCAAATTCGAGTCGTTTGTGGGTGGCGTTGAGTTTGATTTGTGCACGGATAACCAGGCTGTGTCCTGGCTGCTTTCACATTCGAGTGACTTTGGCAAGCTGGGCCGGTGGGCGTATCGTTTGTTCCGGTTCCAGTTTGTCATAAAACACGTCCCTGGAAACAGTAACGTGCCTGCAGATGCTTTGTCACGTATGTTTGGTTCGGATGACTATGAGGAATGCGTTCCCGTTCCTGAGGAAGTAGATGGTGTGTGTGTGCGGCCTTTACGACTAGTAGTATGTTTTACCATTGTTTGAGTGATGCGCAGTCTGAAGACGAGTTCTGCAGGGGCTTGATTGACGCGGTTTCGCGAGGTGACAATGTCCTTTATGTGGTCACGGATGGGCTTCTGTACTATATCGGGCGTCGGAAGCGTGCTAAACGTCTGGTAGTTCCGGAGGTTTGCAGGCCGGAACTCCTCAGGTATTATCATGATTCCCCCTTTGGGGGACATTTGGTGCGTCAGGGCACCTTAAGTAAGCCAAGCGCTAGATTTTATTGGCCCACAATCTTTGCGGACGTACGAAGGTACGTGAGGCGTTGCGATGTGTGTCAGCGTGCAAAGCCCTGCCAAAATTCCCGTGTGGGTATGTACAGTGTTGATGAAATCACATACTCATGGGAGGTGTTACACTGGGACGTGTTTCGCCCACTCACTCGTTCTACTAAGGGCAATAAGTACATTTTAATAGTGCTGGACGTCTTTTCGAACTTTGTGTTTCTTATTGCTACTCGTAGCATACGAAGCTCGGAGATCCAACGTCACTTGACAGACCGTGTTTGGTCGGTGTTCGGCCCTCCCGTAAGCTTACTTACAGACAATGCAACCTATTTTACATCTGCGACCTTTAGGGACATGTGCTTTAGGTTGTCAATCAACCATTATACGTCCAGTCCTTATTTCCCGTGTGGAAATAGGGTTGAACGCTTTAACCGGAATTTGAAGGTGACGTTGTCAGCGCTATACCATGAGCAACAGAACGGTTGGGATGAAGACCTAAATCTGGTCTCCATTGGATTCAATTCCGCTGTGCACAGCGCTACCAAGTACAGCCCTGCCAGCGTCCTGTTTGGGCGAGACTTATTACGCCCTTTGCTCAATGTTTGGGGCATCCCCTCCCCAGCGGCTCCGGTGTCAGATGCCGCGAGAGAGCTCATGGCAGCTGATGTGGTTGGGAACCTGTATGACGCACGTGGGCGCCTTCAAGCAAGGTACAATGCTGGAAGAACCGAGTCTGATTTTCAGGTTGGAGATGCAGTGTTCTGCAAGTCCTTTGTACTGCCCTCTGGACCGGATCAGCGCGGGAGCAAGTTGATGCTAAAGTACCAAGGTCCCTATGATGTGGTTCGATTGCTGGGACCCAATACTGTTCTCCTAAGCGAGCCGACGACTGGAAAAGTTGTGAGGAGGCTCATGTCGCTCATTTGAAGCGAGCAGGGAATTAATTGATGTTTACTGCTAAGTTTGTACAGATTTACAGGCATGGTCATCAACAGGGGTGTGAAGAACGGAAAGTTTGGGACAACTGAGTTGCAACGAAGAGAGTGGGCAGGGCCCGCCCCCTCACTTCGGCGTTTCTACGATTTCTCTCTCCCATTCCTCTATTTGTGGCGCCGGTGAAGGCTCGTAGTGTTTGTGATGTGTAGTGTGTGTACCGGTACAGTGTTTGTGTGTAGGTGTTTTTGTGTTTTGTGTGTGTGTTTGTAGCGGTGTAGTACCAGCTGGTAATATTATAGTGTAGCTCGGCCGAGACAGTGTTATGATATTTTTATAGCAATTTTGTGAGCTCTGTTTGTGAATTTTTAACTAGCTTTTGTATAAGGGTTTTTGTAATTTGGGGCCAGTATTGGCCAGAATTTTCTAAATGGTGCTATCCTAGGTCGTGTGGCAGGAAATTTAAATGTAGTAATTTAGATTGTTTATTTTATATTGTGCCTAAGGGTTATAGTGTTTTTGTACTGGGCAATTGTAAAATTCTATTGAAAATTCTTGTATGCTGGTTGTCACATGTGTACTAATGCCTCTTTATAGGGATTGTGTTTAAGGGACCAAATATCATGACTCTGGTTTGGTGTTTTTACATTCTCCACAATGGCTCTGGGCGGGCAGACCTTCCCTTGGTTCCTGGGCGACACGAGCTCTACAGTCTCAGAATGCTGGGTGAAGGCACCGCATGGATGGGATCTGGCACAGATGATATCTCCGGCAACCCAGACTGGCTCGTTCATCCTGAGCTAGATCGTTGACCCTCTTACGCCTCCAGGGCAGGGCCGGAGGCCTGTAGGTCCCTTTATGAAGGAGTAAGGAGGGAGAGTTGTACCGGGAGTCGGCGACTCCGGTTCACCACACTTGAAGATTTGTTAAATTTACATATCTTGGACTGGTAGTGAGGTTGCCTTGGAGGAACTTGGTGCTTGTGCCCTGTGCGCTTAATGAATTGAACTTCCCGCCCGGACTTCGGCCGTGCTCGGCCGCCGTCGGATGCGCTCGTGTTCGCTCTCCCCTCCTTCCCCCGCTTCTCCCTTCCGTGCCCAGCTCAGACACTCCTGTCTGCTAGACAATTGGTCTTCTCCCGGGCCCGACCGTGGGCGGTTGTGTTTAGCTTGCGACCGCGGTGCCACACCTGAGCCGTGTCATCGGTAAGTTCCTTTTGTTTGAGTTTAGTGTTCATGTTTTCTCAGTTAGGTTTGGTTAATTGTTTTTTTGCGTTGATGACACGTCGAGGGTGTGCTGTCGCAGCCGCAAGCCCTGTACGACTAGGGATTTGTCCCTATTTTTTAAGGGAATAAAGTGGCGCGCGTGTGTCGGCCACAGCAGCTTAGTATTTCTCTCTTAATCTTTTATCGTAATTCTGTATCAACTTCTCAGTGGAGAATACGTGTGAAACTGTTAAGCTTTGTATGATAACTTACGTTACATAAATTGTTTTGCTAAGATCTGTCTTTCATAATTGGTACCTTAGAGAACCCTGTGTCATTGTCGTTGGTTTAATGTGTGTTCTAATGGGAAGGGTACTGGTGAGTGGCACTGGGCCTTGGTCGATGCTTAGCAATGCCAAGATTAGCAGCCTGTTACTACGGTGCCTGCTAGACGCGGGCTCAATGTCAACTGAAAGTCTTTTACAATGTCGCTATGTGAAATCGTACAACATTTTAATACATGATTAAATTTGAACAACTGAATTGATAGTACTGCCCATGTTATGTAAGCCGGATTCACAACCACACTTAACGTACGAACACTCTCACGTACGTTAAGAATTAGATATTGGATTCCCAAAAAAAATTTTTCTACACATGCGTTGAAAATGTTAATTACATTACAAAATGTCGATAACAGATGATCGTAATTTATTTTATTTTTAAAAGTGAATTAAATTATTTATGACAACTAGATAAATGATTTATCAATATAAATTAATAATTAACTGAGTCTAACATGTACACATGCTGCATTCACAACCACCACTTAGCATACTGTGGTGGTATTTAAGTCCCAAATTACCACACAAAAACTGTTTTTATACTGTCTATTCAAACTACCAAAGCATCACGTGCGGTAGAGAGAGAACTCTCATCTCAGGGTATTTCATGGGTACGAAGGCGTGCAATAGTACGAAAATTAAATAAACCAGATTCCATATGAATGGCACATTTACTTCGGCGCAAGGTCACTTTGCATTACAAGTAAACAAAAAAAAAAAACGCACCACCGGTGGACTACTAATACAAAATATTATGACTTAGGCCCTTTGCAAGAGTTACAAATAAAAGAGTTCCTTCAGGCCCGCGTACATCACGCCCAAACGCCTCGGTAAACTCATACCAAAATTACAGTGCCACTCAAATGATTACAGTGACTTCCATCAAGCAGAGAACTGATAGAAAAGGAATGTAAATAAAGAAATATGAAGCTAATTCATCTCAGGCGCACAGCCCTCGCCATCACGTAGTTCACCAAGCCATGTGGGAGAACCCCTTATCTCGCGAGCGCAGTCACGACACGTCTTCATCTCACAGCAGGTCAAGCAGAACTGGGGATAGCCCAGGGCATGCGCGGCTCACCAAGGGTGCCACAGCCTCCAACCCAGCGAACATATCCCTTCGGAACTCTTAATTACTATGCCGTACATAAGTGGCTCAGAACTCTAAATATAAAATATACGACTCTTAGCAATATATACTTAATACATAAATTTCTAGATTACGTTAAAAAGAACATGTTGACATAAAATTATACAATATATCAAAGGCGTCACTGGCGGAGTGATACATCGCAGCCATCGCCGGAAACTTAGCAACTGGCAATTCCCAGAATTCAAGGCCCTTTGTCCGACCTCACATGCTCCTCGCCTGAGGCCATCCACAAATATCAAACTTATACAAAACTGAAACTGTGAAATACACCCTATGGCCTTGAAATTACATCAATAAGTTATTTAAATAAAGTTCATGAAATGCATAGCTGAACAAAATGAGACTAATCTGAACTCGCTATGAAAAAAGTGACTGATCAATATCAATAGATTACTAATTATGAAAATTCAGCTTATACTAGCCCTATGTAGCCCACCACAATAATTTATTAGTTACAAATGAATTTTTTTTAATTTTGATAGCTTCTTGCTTCAGGATGGCATTCCATAGCCTCGCAGGACTAAAGTTCATCCACAGATCTTGATGTTACAAATTATAACTCAATAAATAATGAAATCTCGCCAAACAAATGATGCACTTTCACTCAGAAAGCCGGAGAGACTCATCACTTTGACCGTGCAACTCATGAAATGTGGAGCTTCACTTTACACTGCACACAATATCAAATTAAACCAAAGTGAATGGTTGCTGCCTTAGTGAGTTGGGGGGCTCTTATGTGTGGGCTGGCATTGTGGTCAGTGTTAGAGTACACTGGGGCCAAACAAACATCATCAAAATTGAAAAGAAAATGCAGGAAAACATGGCTGGCGAGGCCAGGTGACTTTACAGTACGTACGAAGTAGAAAGTTGTTCAACTCTACTACATACGTATGCACGCTATGCGAGGATGTGAATGCTAGCATGCACAATCAATCTTTATACTTTTACATGTACGTACGCACGTACGCTAAGTGGTGGTTGTGAATCCAGCTTTAGTTTCACTTACTAAACTTGGATGTGAAACTGGTTGTAAAACATATCATTTTGCGTTAAAGACGCAATACATAATTTCTACTACTTTCACAATATTTACCGTTTTACTCCAAAACGAGAGCAAACATTAAAAACCTATTGCATAGTTTTGTTAAATTAGTTTTTACTATGCAGTTTATTTTTTCTAGACAAAAATTATATAGATTTAGCTACCATAGTAGGCAGTTATAGTGGGGTCTCACAGCACGGTGATGCAGGGACAGCAGGAAAAGGGGGGAAAAAAGAGGAGGCAAGGAGGCAACAAAGAGTCAACAGTCATGTAGTAGCTGTTAGGAAAATATCGACCCTCAGTGTATACCTGAAAATGGGACCTTCAGTGTATACCTGAAAATGGAAGGTGAAGGTGGTAGCCTACAGAGGCACGGAAAGTTGATGCATAACAAAGAGCGGGAAATAATACAAACAGTTTTTTGGAGTTATAATTGTACTGGGAGTTGGTAACTCCCAAGACTGGTACATGTGAAGAAGAATCGCAGTGTTTTACTATATATATAATGGATTTTCCGTGACGTTGTCTGGACATAAACTTGAGTGCCTCGTCAATATGACTGTCTGATCGTCCCGCCTAGATGACTTCATGTACGCTCGGGTGCTGTTGGCCTTGCTCGTGTTCGCCCTCCTCCCCCCTTCTTTTTCCCCTTCCGCGCCAGCTGGGTTGCCAGCGTGTGTGCCGGCCAGTCTTCGCCCGGGCCCGCTCGTGGGCAGTTGTTTTGGCTAGTTTGGTAAGTTTATTGGCTTGTTAATTGATTGTGGAACGCGTGAGAGTCGCTCATTACCATTGTAACGTATTTTGTGATAAATTCAACTGTTTATTTCTATTCACAGCTTAACGATTTACTGATATTAGGTTGTGCCCAATTTGATGACAGTTTGGGTATTTATTGTAATTATTCTCTTGTACCTGCTATGGGGTGTTAATACACACTATAATGTAAAGAATCTGGATTAGATTTCTTTGTAGCTATTTGACATACCTGTGTTGTTGTTTTCGATATAATGTTGTGCGTTCTCTTGGGTGGGTGTTGAGTGGAATTGTGCTTTGGTTAGAGCCTTGCTCTGTCAAGATTTGCAGCCTGTTTCATAATGAAGAAAGAACAAGTAAATGTTTGACACTCTACAGAGAGCCAAGAGCAACAAAGTACATGGGTGTGAGTGGAAGAGATGTAGTCAGGATTCATCCAGTCAGCAAACAACAACCACATCAGCCACTAACCACTCCAGGAAAAAACAGATACTGTAAAATACATATGGTACATTTATTTGCTCAACTACATGGTACTTCAGTGATTATTTGTGAAATATTTTTCTATGTGTCAAATCGTCGCAAACAGAGGTTGACTGTGTTACACAAATGCGCTACAAGTTTTTCATGTTGTGAAACGTTCCAAAGAACGTATATACAGTATACAGAATGGAACAACACATTCAATGCACATCCAAAACCAAGAATGTTAGGTATTTTATTGATAACTATTTTCATGTAATTGAATTTATTTCAAAACTAATAAAGAAAATACCTATTAAAAATATAATTACAAAGTTTAGTGATGAAGTAATTACGTTAGGAAAAAGTTATTTATTTACTAGAGCTACATACCATACACAGCTCCACAATTCTATTTGCTCAGTTATAAAAAACTAACTAATACATTTAGTACCAATATATTATTTATTTCAGGCTTAAGAAACAATGTTAAAATTAATTAATTCAGTGATTATAAAGTGTTCAACGGCGTCCGGTTATAAAGCCGCATGCACTCGCTTCAACGTCTCTACAAGGTTGGGCGATCAATAACTAGGGGGACAGTTACTTCCTATAACTGCCACTAGACCACAGGAGACACTAGTTTTATCGTTGTAGATGCAGGCGTAAGTTTACGTCCATACTAGCAAAGTCATTTTTCAAGATATAAATTTACGTCCATACTCTTGCTGGACTATTATAGTATTGATGTAAATACAGTAAAACCTCTTTATAAAGACCCCTCGTGGTTCCACAGAATAGTGTCTTTATATACGGGAAGTCTTCATAAAAATGTTTAAATGTACAGTAAAATCCCTATTTTAAAAGCCCAAGGTTCCTGAGGAAAGGGTTGTTATAGAGAGGTGGTTGTTATAAAAGGGGTTGTTATAAAGAGGTTTTACTGTATACACCAGTACTGCTCAAAGGGTTAAACGATGAAATTAGTAATGTGTATAACGAATAGTGCCTCAATCTTAAACGTGTGTGTGTATGTATATAGTATTTTGAAAAGTTTTTTTATTTTATACTTTTGTATCTACATATGCCTATATTATTATGAATTACCAAGAGAGGGGTTATTCTGTCCCTAGAATATACTTGTAACATATTTTTTTTTAGTTTACAATTATCAATTTTTTTTAAAACACTTGTTTTTACTTGTAATTTTATGTGTGGTATTGCGTGCTGCAGGCCATTTCCATAGCCAAGTATTACAGTATTACACACATATAGTACATCTTTTTATTGTACCCTTTGATGTAGAATTAAAAAAAAATATCTTGATAATGTGTGTCGAAGCAGATACTGTAGGCGTAGTGATCTTGTCAGTTAGTCTGCCTCATATCCTCCGACTACATATTATTCTGTAGTAGAATAAATATGTTTTATTTTCAGAATGCCTAAATGCAACATCATTTCCATTAATTTTGGTTGACTGAATAGTTTTTTCGAAATCTGGCATATATATATATTTATAATGGAAGTAAAACATAGCAGCTTTATATAATTAATAGTGTTCGCATAACCTGAAAGATATATACATATTCCCGAGCACAACTGCTGCAACTCACAAAAATGTTACACTTATGTAGTGTATGAAGACACGCACCAAATGTTTTCCGTCGAGCTAGTATCAACCTGGCAGCTGCCCCAGACACTAGGATATCAGTTTCTCTTCGCCCTCCCCTCCTGATAACAGCACTAAAGAGCTGAGACACCAACTTAACTGCCTACTACACTAATTTGTTCACTGATGGGAATTAACTTAACTGTATTATTAGCTAAAACCTATGTGAATTTTGTCTTTAAAAAAAATAGTTAAAATAGTGTACACTGTTGTAACAAAACAGGGCAACAGTTTGTTGATATTTGCTCTCGTTTAGGATTTAAAAAATAACCATTGTAAAAGCATTACTAGTGATGGATCATGGCCTTAAGAGTTTCTATGTCGTGTCAGGAATCAGAGTAATAGTTTCGCTGAATAACTCAAACTTAACTAATTGCTAGAATTGTTGCATTTCCTATAGTAAATTTATATTAGAATTTAATTTTAACAATTCTACGTTACATTCCAACATTTACCTAATATTTTATGCTTAATTAGAAAAGTGGGCCAATCATGACTATAGTTGAGGCCAAAGAAACTGCATATTGTTATATACTCTAAATAACTAATGTATTCAACAACACCCAAGTCATATCACTTATTTTCTTTCTCTAATCTACACTAGACTTCAACAAGAAAATAAAATATTGGCCCTTTTTTTTTTCTCACAATTATGGCATTGTTTTAAGCATTAAAGTAGAACTAAGAGTACATTACGTAGTTAGTACCTCACTGGGCTTACATTTATTTATTAAATTTCACACATGTGCAAATTCTCCCTTTCACCTGACAGACTGCTATATTACATGTCTCATTTAATCCAATACTTGGTAAGTAGAATAATCTTACTACACCTCAGAGTAGCTTGCTTTTATTTTCAATTTTATGAAAATTACCACTAATTTTATTTTTACAGTTTAGAAAATTCAATTGGAGAGAAATTTTTTGTTTGTGTATTTAAACTCTGCCACTACTTTATATAAACTAAATAATTTAAAGTTCCATAAATATTTAACAGCCCCTTATATAACTCCATTTAAATAATTAAATTAATAATCTTATAAATTACAAGGTACCTATAATTTTTATTCTGAAATATGTCATAATTTCTTGACCATTGCTGCATGACAGTCTTGTTTCAGTGCAATTACAGTGTACAAATTATTAGCAGACTTCCTGAAGGAAAAAGTGGGCTTATTAAATCACCTTCGCACACATACGTGTGTGCGCATGCGTGTACATGAGCATATGTGTGTGCGCTCACCCATGTGTCTCCCTTAAAAACTTTTGAACTCATGAACTGAATTTATCAAACTTGGTAAGCTTACCCATGTAACTATCTGACTTGACATCTGTTTCAATATTGCACAAAATATGTGTGAGTGTATGTACACGTTTACGTGTGCATTTATTTATAATTTTCATCAAATGCTGTACATATAGGTGACTTAGCTTTCGTGTATCTTGTTCATATTTTCAAAATGGTGGCCATTTTTATAACTATTCGCATAGTATGACAAATGAGGAAATATTTTTTCCAAATTTCATCAAACTGTTTAAAAATTTACTTTTATATTATGGAAAATAGGTAGGAAAAAAACAGCAAAACGTAGGACATTGGTATTTAGATCTATTTTCAACCCTTTGGTGTATATTCCACCGAATGTAAACGTAAACATTGAATGTGTACTATTTTTAATTCATTGCGTTTATATTAATATGCAGTGGAACTAAGCAAAAATATATCTTAGGAAAGCAGACCAAATGCTCACTTTATCGTGAATGGCCACTATACCTATAGGCCATTCGGAATAAAGTGAGCACTAAAGATTTAACCTTTGAAAAATATCACTAGCCGTTACTGCATATACATCACCACTAACAAGAGTTACTTTACTGCTTGTATGGTTGGTAGCGATTTATTGTACATAGTTCCGTGTATTTTCCTATTTGAATACAACATTAATGAAAGAACATATGACGAACTCGACCTGTCTGTATTTAATGCACTTCAAAATATTTACTTATGATCTTATTGACATTCATACATACATTATAATTAGACTCAATTGGCGCGAGAATTATGTGACGCTATCGTCGTCCTCGACTCGCTGTGGCCGTTATCGCTTGCTCCGTGCTTCAGACAGTTCAAAACTCTACCAACAGGTGGCATCAGAGTTAGGTTCTCGCCGCCAAGTTGCATATTTGGTTGCATAATTTGCGTGCGTTTGCCCGTTTTGAGTATATACACATTCAAAAGTATTGGAAATTACTTTGAGTATCATTGCCGAAATGATGTGAAACCATAGGTAATCAGTATACTATGTTTTACGTTTGCCAGTCTAAAAACAACATACTTTTTATTTCACATGTTAAGAAAATACGTTAATTATTGTTTCTGAAGTGCGTCGTCGTTGTTCGTGGCAGTAGAACTGAACGAAACTTGAATTATTGAATAGTGTGTGTCATGTCTGTTGTAGTGGCGGTTTTGCGTTACAAATTCAAATAAAATATGCCCTCATTTACGAGATGTGTAACGGCAA
>PNEQ01046721.1:0-15918 GCA_003012365.1 Medauroidea extradentata | reverse complement strand
AGAGTGTTCACTTTATTCCGAATCACCTATACTTACTGTCTTCTGTGTGAATAACAGACCACTGAGAAATGATTAGGCACCGAGTATTCTGTCCACTTGGACAACATTACTGAATGGCTTTATCACAGTATTTTTAATGTTGAAAAATTTTAATTCATTAACAATCATACCTGTGAAAGGATTTTTTTCAGATTTTTTGCAATCTGCAATTTGCTTCAGAACAGCAACTACTTCAGGAGTGGCCAAAGTTTTATCAAAGTCAATGAAACACTCTTTCAAGGCTCGTATGAAGTCCTCTCTCTGGTAGGCCTCACAGTCCTTCAGAAACTTGGGCAAATTATGTGCACAGTATTCTGCAACTTCGTGGCCTCCATGGCCGTCATAGACGGCAAAAAATGATGTATGTTCATCATAATCAATCACACAATTATGGGCATCCTGCAACAAAAACAATTTAAACAGATACTTAAAACTTAATGTTTCGTGTCTAGTCACATCATAATTTAACTAGGTCCAAATGTTTTAGTGTTGTGTTAACTTCAATGTCGGCACAAGTAACACTACATTTTCTAAGAACGGGTAATGCCAACACAGCATGCAAAAATTCCAATCTTGCATTGCCTAGAACTGCTTAGCAATAGCTCAGACTAATGCAATATAAAAGGCAAAAGGTACAAGGCATTGCTTACTGCAATAATCTATAAACTACCACTTGTACATTTCACAGGAAAAATAAGCTTACAAAACCACTTCCTTGACGGTGAGTATATTAGTATAACCTCTAGAAGCTTTCTTACCAACCTCGGTACTTGATATGAACATTAGACGAATAGTTCTACAGTGCAAGAGTGTTAATTTTCAAAATGATAGCCACTTAATTAAAGAAGATATAAGGGACACAAAAAAACTATAAAAAAACTTTAGTGAAATTACAGTGTCTTAAGAATTTAATGCAACAATTTTTGCCAAATATGTTTTAAAAATGTTTGCCCAAAATGATGCAACTGGTTTGGCATAAATTCAAGACTACAATCACATCAAATGAAAACAATGTCACAAACAATACATTAAAACATGCACTGCAGGCTTTCACAACAATTGCCCCGTTGTCTACCTGCTTTTAAGCTTCTGGGATTGAGCAGCAAAGAAAGCTGATACAATACGTTTGCAACTTTCGGAAGCTGCAATGAAGGCCGAATCGTTGGGGAAAAAACAATTCTTCACAGCAGCTCCCGCAAGAAAAATCTTTAAAAAAATCTTATTTGGACCAAGTACTTACCACAGCCACAGTTCTAGAATTATCTTTTTTTTCTATAGTAGCTTCGAAAATCATACCAACTTTATCTAATGTAAATGTATTGAGCATTCATAGAAGTATCACAACCACATAAAGCACTATGTTTAATCTTAAAAGATCATTCCATATAAATTCAATCAAAACACCATCCATCAACAAGGATTTAAACGAAAATTAATATTTGTGTAACCTTCATGAAAGTAAAAAGCCGTAAAATTTTTTTTTCTAGTTTATATGCTTTATAGTTATTGACAGAAAGTTAAATGTGTAAATTTGTGTTTTATTTTGTCAAACAAGAAACTGTTTAAGGAGTGTAGAAGAATTTTTATTATATATATTTATTTTTCTTTCAGAAATTTTTTTAAAACATTATGTCATTTTGTCTACGAGTCAAACTATGCAAACAAGAAGAAAAAGTCCCTGAAAGCATCTGTTATTTTCTCATTGCTGCAAAAAATTACTTTATATGAAAATGTTTTAACATTGTATTACTGGCACAACGAAGAATCAATCATTTTTTATTTGTTAAAGGATTTTAGGGAAAAGTTATATTAAATTATAAAGTAAGCCTACAATAATTTGGGCCTACGTACTTGTTGCAAAGATTTTTCCTACAGTCTATTACAATAGTGCACAGCATCTTAGAGATGATCTATCTATTTCTAAAATTCGTAGATGCAAACTTTAGTTTATAATACCATATTACCGTACTTTTCTACATCATTCATAGGTATTGGGGTGCTTTTGTCCTATGTAACTATCGTATCGTTTTAGTATGTGTTATGTGTATGAAGGATCTAGTTTGTGGCCTGCAAAGTCAGACCCTCTCGCGACTTGGCGTCTGCCATTGGAGGCTGTTGGTGTGTGGCGCTGAGAGGAGACGGACATGTCAGTCCACCCCAGGTCCTTCACCAGTTTGTTTCAATAACTTTAATTTTTTATTTCGTAGAACCTTTTTTTCTTGTTTTTGACCGAGGGCTCCTCATCCCTTGCTGACCGATTTCTGCGTAGTCCAGTTATTTTGCTTCTTTATGATGAGTAATAAAATACATAACTGATCCCCATCTTTTATTAAAATAGTAGTTGCTCACCCCGTCCCAAGTAATGCTTTGTGCGTTAGCAAAAATATTAGGAACTTAAAGAGATCATGCATGTTTTAAATAGGCACCAAATAAAGGACCCAGAGTTAAAAATAGGGACCAATAAAGTATGAAAAATTCCTAACAGGCCAGATACACAGAATTCAACATTTTGTGAAAAATATTGTAGGTAAAGATTTCCAGTATGCACTTGAACTACACTGAGCATTGGGAAAGGGAAAAAAAAAATAACTATTTCGAAAACAGAGCGCACATTTTTACTAGAAGGTTTTAGAATAAAAAAAAGGCTGCCCTCTTCATCATGAGTACGTCAACAGACTACGTGAAGATGGCAGCTGCAACGACAGCCAAAACATATGAAGAAAAAGAAAGTAGATCCATGACTATCAGCAAAAAAAAATGTGTTCAAAATTAACTTAGTGGTAGACATAAAAGCATTACGTCATATGACAATGGCATATACACATTTGTATGTATGTCTACATAATTTTTAATTATAAAACAAGATAAAATATTCTAAAAAGAGGTGAATGCTTGATACATTTACAGTTACTTTTCGTCTTGTTTAACTTATTTATTAGTTCACATTTTGGAGCTCATTTTAAGGTACGTCAAAACCAACAAAAAGGCAAATTGAATTCTATACAGAGTGTGACCATCTATCATTATTTGATTACCAAGAATTTATATTTACGTATTACCAAGTATTTCATATATTTACTACAATGAATTGAAATATTAATTTTTTTACTAAGTATAACATCAACAAAAGATTTTATCAAATGTATTTATTGCACTTAAAAAGGCATTAGCTTACTTCAGAGCCACTGCAAGAGTGAGCATAGGGTTTTACATTTTTAGTTAAATTTGATGTGGCTCAGTACATGTTGAAGCTATGTACTTACATAATACCACTGACTTTTTTATTCATATCTGTGCTGTGCATATTGCTATGGGATCTTATTGGCAGTTTTTTCAATACCCTAAAATCTGTGAGCAAAAAAGCATTTTCATGCACAGAAAACACTAGAAAAAGACTATTTACAATTTTTTTATGCAAATTGATTAATTTGGCAATATTTTCCTTTTCTCAGTGGAGAAAATGGCTTTTGTCCGGAAGTGATATCACAAATCGTGACTGAGCCTCGCCGAATATAATTTAACATGTAAAACCCTATCCTTGCTGCCGCCACAGCTCTGAGGTAGGCAGCGCCCTTAAATAGTAACTATATTTATTGTATGTAGAACAAATAATAAAAGAAAAAAAAGAAAAAGAAATATTGTATGACAGTGACAAACAACATTTTCATCAAAAAATCTTCCTTTTCAATTTGTTTAAAATACTTATCAATTTATCACTAAATAAGAAAAGAAAATGTACACGTACATTAAATGTTAATAAAATACAATTTGTACATATTATTAACATAAGTTTTTATTATAATTGCAGAAACTTCCTTGAATTAGGAATGAACATGACTTGCATGAATAGCAATGGTTGCCTCTGTTTTCAGTCACTGGTAGCAGAAATACTTCACATCCACAATTAAACTACTTAAAAAACAAATAACATCATAACAATAAACTTTCATAACTAAGTGAAAAACAAAAGTCGAACTATTTGTATGAGTACCAAGGCAATTTGAATTAACTCCACTCAAGAGATTTTTTTAAATAATAATAATAATAAACTTTTAGGGACCATGTGTAAAAAAAAAAAAAGACTTTTAGGTATCAACCTCAAATCAGGAACTTAAGTTAAATATAGACCTGTTTACACCCCAGTTATCGGTACATCAATATCAATATATCTGTTGTTTTGATAACATTGTTACATTATCAATGTATTGTTAGTTATCGGTATGCTTAAATACCAAAATCTTTTTCAATATATTGTCAATATCGATATTTCAGCGATTTCGATAATATTGATACATTATAAATATATTGTTCTGTATCGGTATGTTTAAATACCGAAATTGTATTCTGTATATTATCAATATCATACGGTACCAAACATGTTTTCGGTACATTATAGATATCAATATATAGGGTGATTTCGATAATTTTGTACACCGATACATCCCAATTTAAAATTTTACATATTGATTAGGTTTTCTAATTTTGATATCGATAATTACTGATATGTTGAAATATTGCATAGCCCTAGTGTGTACAGTACCTCTGACTTATCATATGTCAATACCTCTACGGCGTAACATTAAGTGACATGTGTGATTCATTTAAAGGTCTCCACAAGCTGCAACATTTCTCAATTTTGATGCTGACTGAAACAATTAATTTTTTAATGTTGTAGTCAACAAAATATGTAATCTCATTGTCAATTTCTCTTAATGTAAGCAGTGCAACTCTCGAAAATTGAAAATTTACGGGCTGTATCTATAGACTGCTTTTGGTTGTTATCCGTTCACTGAAAGTCTCTTCGAACCAAAACACACACTGTAAACCTCTTTCGGTGGTTGGTTGACTGCCTGTATGTGGAGAGCCACAAACTTTTAGGTGAAAGACGTCAGACTTGTGATTCAAAAGCCTGTTCAGCTGTTTTCATTCCATTTTTATAACAACGGTGGCCGATTTGAGGATTCTTTGGAATAACCTATCACCTGATACTTGTTACAAGATAAGCAAATGCAACATTTAAAACATTTTGTTTGATAGGAGCAAGTTATGAAGGGTTTTTTTTTTTGTTTTAAAAATAATCATATGCTACTATTAAATATTGGTGCCTGATCCGTTTTAAGTATAGACTATGTAATATTGCATTCACGGCTTGAGCTACAAGGTGAGATTATTTAAGAACCAATATAGTTACTGCACTCCTAGTGTATGTATTTATAATTTTAATACCTTTGTTTTTTAAAGCAGGTAAAAATCTGTAGAAACAATAATAGCACTACGCAAAATGACAAACGCATCTTAACATAAATATTTTCTATATACATTTTTGACTTTAACATTTGTTTTATCTTTACATCTTCATTACTTTCTTACAGTAACTATGGTAGGATTACAAAATTAACATCATTATCAAAAATGTTCGCATATTTACTTGTGTAAAGGTCTCGTGTTTTTATTTTTTCATTTATGTATTTCTTTACTGAATAACATAAAATATTATTAAGCTTCTGTTAACAATATAATAGCTAACTGAAAAATCCTTCGCAAATACGACTTTTATCAACTAACTTAAATCCACAGGTTAATGTTATTGATTATATTTTTAATGGATGTTATAGCCAACAGCAGGAACGCCCACGGCAACAGCATGGTTGAAAATGTCCACAAAGACAATCTAAAATTGTATGGTTATGTTTCTATACTCGCTCAAAGTATTATAAACTGGTATAAAAATGGTACTATATTGCCACATTTCCACTCGAAATGAATGTGGAGGCACTTTCAGCTGGCAGTCATTCTAAAGATAAACATCTTTAGAATGACTGCCAGCTGGGCAAGTTGCCAGACGAATGGCTGCTAAACAACTTTCGAATGCCATACCGAAATAGCCCTAAATCTTCAACATTTTGAAATTCTGGCAAATTATTATAACCACAATTGTAGAGGATGCCATGATGACCGTGGACGTTTCCCTCTGTACAGACATGCAAACTGGAGGCCAGAAACTTCTGTCACAAGTTCTTAGCAGTTTTTCTGTAAATTCATTCCCGCTGCGATATTAACCTTGCGTTGCCATTAATATTTCAATAGGTATCGCTGGAAACATATAAGGGTGCAGATGGGTTAAGTGGCTGCCATGCAAAACACCCTGCATTCTTTGTAGTTTTTGTTGCCTTGTTTAATGTACTGACCTTGCCCAAACCATTATTTGTCTTGGAAATTTGTTGCAGTATTTGTCATTGGGTTTCAGGACATTCCCACAAACTGGGTGGCCATGTTTCTTCGTATTTTCGAAGTCGAGGCAGTTAGTCTTTGGGTCATTCCATTTTTAATCAGCAAATTCCAGAAAAATTTCTTTGCATCATCACTTTTTATTTTAATGGAACTTTGTATGAAATACATATCATTCTTTAAGCTAGTAAAAAACCATATAAGCTACATGGTCAACTGACGTGAAGGACAAAATGACACTTCAGGGTCACTTTTAAGGAGCCATATCTTTTTACCCCTTGCTGCTACTAAGCTCTGTCATAGCTCATTAGAATGCTTTAAAACTAAATATTTTATTATGTTCAGAGTAAATTTTACCCAAAATCAAAACTAACCCTCTTTTTTAAGGTTGAATAATAACCAAAAAAACTCTGTTTCTGCAATATTTAGCTAGCCATAAAATACTGAAGGGGTGGTAATAACATTTTTTTCCTGCATTGTAAACCAGGAAAATAAGTAATTGAGATGTTATTTGGTCCCCTTTACAAGATATAACCCTCCAAATAAAGGATTTTGTCAAAATATCCCTTTATCAAGGTAAAAAAAAAGGCACATGGGGGAAGAAGTAAAATTTTTTTTTAATATAGTATTTTTAACATTATATTACAACTTGATACTTTGAACAGTTTGGAAACTACAAGCTTCTGAATAGACAAACATTTTGTCTGGAATCTTTCCTCAAGAACATCTCTTACATTGTCTACATCATACTTGGAATTGCAGACCATAAGCTTCAACATTTCTTTGTAAGAATGTCAACGTTTAATAGCTGAAAGTAGGAGCTTTACATTCTGATGATATAAGCATACACAAACAGAATAATGTGTACCACCACCCCCAGCTAGTACAAAGAATTTTAGTCTAAGCTCCGCATATGTAGACAAACCTATCTTCCAGCTGACACTCTGACTGACTTACAATCTTTCTTCCCAGGCATTATTCTGCTTTATTTATTTATTTCATGGCTTTGTTTGTGGCAAAGTTAAGGCTTTCGCCTTCTCTTACACGTAACCACGTTTTCTACAATTAAAATCATACATGTGTGACAAACAAAAATAAAACTATAACTACAAGAAACACTTAAATACAAAATTAATATAGCAAAAATTATTCATCAATTTAACCAGATGCACTAAAAATTTTCAACTGATTTTACATATGATTTAATACCGCAAGTTAAAAAAAAAAAAAAGGTTAAATATTTGTAGTGAAACTATAAATACGCCATTAGGTGTTTAAAAAAAATTACAATTTTTCATCATTTTGGTAAAACTCTAATTGTTTCTACTTCAAGATCAATACTTGCCTTTCTTGTTTCTTCTTTTGGAAGGACTTCTTGATTGTTTACCGAATCACAAATTTTACAACCTAAATATTTACTTACACCAAATTCTTCCTGTGTTTTGCCATAGGTGTAAGTTGAAGGAAGATTACTCAAAATATTTACCTTTTCTTGAATGGTGTCTGCAGTTTTCATTCTCTCCATCAGTTTTCCAACAAATTCTTCACAATGAGTACATAATTTGTTTTGTATCTTTGTATAATTTTCAGTATTAGGTTAAATCTATAAGTTAAATGATTTATTCAGTTTACAAGTAACTGTTTCTATAATTTTTGACACTTTTTTTAATAGCAGATGATTTTACATCGACTGACATAACTTGAGGTACACCAAGAGCTTCATTCACAGAATCCACTAACATGCTGGTTCATAAATATCAATGTCATAAGTAAGATAACTCACTTTATTGTATTTTGGACAAACATTTGCAACACACAGCTTTACTAGGAATGAGTTTCAATTTGGAATGTTGTATGCATAAATCTAAATTTATGACCTGCAGTGCCTTTGTAGGTAATTGACTTTGTATGTACAGAAAATGGGCCACAGCATGAATTTCCATACAAATGAGTGAATTTTTGTAAAACTTTTTTCTCATTATATGTGCAGACTGTTTCAATGATACCAGAACCAGTTCTCATACTAAGCGAAGTTCTTATCACTGGGAATTAATTTTTTAAGCTCAAAAAAATCAGCTATGGCAGAAGATCTCCTATAACTTAAAATATTACAAGGTTTATTCTTGTAAACCCCTACTGAACACTCAATCATGTATTATTTATTAAACAGTTCATTAGATATGTACTTGAAGTCTAAGTACCGTCGTAAGCGTCAAAATTCAGACTTTACTGTTTTAAGTACGCCACTAAAACCAACAGACATACCAAACTGAAAAAAATCACACTATATAACATAGTTGTAGGCTATGTATGATTTGACATATGTAAAAACAAAAAAATATGTTTTTCGTATTTCTAAAAATTTGTATATATTTTTTTATTTTTCATTTCTAAATTCAGCATTTTTTATTAAATAGAAAAGTATTTTATTTTTTGTTTTCATACATGTCAAATCATAGCCTACAACATTGTTATACACCGTGAATTTTGTCGGTTTGGTATGTCAGTTGGTTTCAGTGAAGTACTTAAGACCGTAAAGTTAAAAAATGTTGACGTTTACGACTTATTACACAAAAACTACGAGATACAAAAGTTTACTAAGAGGAAGAAGATTTAATGGAAATTTATGTCTAAAAAAAGAAAAAAAAATCTATTACAAATATAAAAATAAAAAAAAAAGACGTTGAAAACAGAGGACGCGGTATACAGCCTCGGCTTCAGCCATGTTCGGGTATCGTCGGAAGTGTTCATGCATACCCCCTCTGTCTGTCATTTCCCATCCTTCCCCTTACCTTCTTGCCTCGCCACATCTAACCGGTCAGTATGTGCGCCGCGGCTGGAGTGTTAAAGGACGGCCACTCGCTTCCCCTTCATACCCCATCTGTTCTGTTTGACCTGGCGAGTTATGTTCCGTTCTACTGGTATTATTGTTTTTGTGATTATCATGGTTCTTTAATTCCTTTTGATTTCTTATTTGGTGTCGGGCCGACGGCATACGATGGGGTACCAATTCAAATTAATGGGTTTGTGTAAATTCAACCTTTTCAAATTGCAAAGAATCAATTTTTGTAATTCCTCTTGTAACATCTTGATCAATACACGTACTTAATACCCGTCTCTGTAAATGGTTGCAATGAATTTATTTATTAATAACCGCACTTCTGTGCTTGTCGCTCTGTTAACTTGCATTTGAACCATCTATCAAACCCTGCTTATTTTGAAGTTTCCAAGCCAATATAAGCGCTCGCTTTTTTATTTCAGGTGTTACATCAGGAAAACATATGTACACATTACAGAATGTGTTACATTTACTATCCTTGTTTTGTACAGCTTGCATAAGCTGTTAAAGTGAGTAGTCGCAGAGACAGTTTATTTTGCCCCTGGTAGTTATGTAGCACTATGTTTGGGCCCTTTAGGTTTTCTTATTTATTCTGGTTCTATTCTAGATTGATCCCCGTCGTGTGACCCGTGACAATATATTTCATACAAAGTATCATTAAAACAATGATCTGTGATGCAAAAGGCATGTGCTGATTTAAGAAGGAATGACCCCTTTGTAGTTTTGTTTCATGTCATATCTGAAATCAAAGTTTGTAGCTTAGACCTCAGGTTTCCCTGAAAGTTTAAGCTCCCGAACTGTTGAGGAAACATCATCTCAGAGTCCCTAAATGAGTCTCTCATCCCAACGGTGTAAAGTGGTGCTTTTAATGCCATTCCAATGCATTTCAGTTTTTCTTGATCTATCAGATTTAAAGTCAGTACATATTCTATACGTGTTTGCAAAAACCCCATGGGGTTTTAAGACTCTTTGTTAGCGAAAGACGGAATCTCCCCCTCTCTCTATCATTCAATGGCACACTGGAACAACACAGTTTCCTGTACATCACCATTATACAAGATTACAGGCAACCAAAAACAATTTTTGTGAACTTCGAAAAAAATATTTTACTTGTTACCACTATGTACTAAATCTACAACAATTTTAAAAAGGGATATGTCTAATACTGTTAGATATGCCTGTTTATAACATTAAAAAATTTATTAATGCTTTGAATTTTTTTTTTGTAATTTGTGACCATTTAAAACTATATATGTATTTTATGACACTTGCCCTGCATTTGTATGTTTTATGGCAATAAAATTAATTGTACAGGTAATACACATGGTGATAGTGGCGACTTATTCCAAGGATTTTATGTTCACAAGTGATATGGCTGGGTTATTACGCAAAACTCTACTTCCTATCACTTCCGCACTACTCTGCCTCATTACCTGCAGAGTTAGTACGATCGGTGAGTATTTGTCGGGTAATATGTGAGTTATTTCCCTACGTAATTGAGATATTTTGCCCACAACTTTATTGGATTGAAAATGTTAACCACTTTTTGGTCGAATGACTGTAGGAGAAATGAGTCAATTGTCCTTTTAAAATTTCATTGGACGTGTAGCAAATTAACTCTATACATATTGATTCCGACAGTGCAGGTAAAACAATTGGCCGCTAGATTGTCAAGTTGGAAAACTGCAATTTTCTTTACGTTTGACTACTTCTAACGCCTATAAAAACATTTTTCATAAATAAAATATACCTCTAAAATCAATAGTTTGGCCAGTATACAATGAGTAGTGATTCTTAATATTTACCAGTAGTTTAGAAATATCAAAATTAAATGAAATTATGCACTCGTACTAAAATAAATACATTATACTTAAATTTCTGTATTACATGTCTATGCAACCGTACCTATATTTTTATTATAACTGATACAATAAAATTTTTAGACAATGTGGTAAAATACATGTTCAATTAACTAGATAACTGGTTTTTTAATGTATGACAATACAATCTCACACACACATGCACACACACACAAGGCTACTCAGTGTTACAAGGACAGTATTAAATTTTTTCTCTCTTGCAAGCCTATGATAAAAAAATATAAGTAGCATCAATTGTGTTCGTTGAACTTTACTATTGTCATTTGGCTGAGATGGTGTTCCTCCTTAACAATATACAGTTCTAGCAACGATCCTGAAACCACATAGAATTTAACTCTCATCTAAACATTCTCAGCATGATTTCCAATTTTGAATGATTTACTTTTGTGTCTTTTAATTACTTAGGCCTATTATAGATAGGCTACACTTAATGTCCGTACTTATTTCTTAATAGGCAGTTACTGTAACCTAAGACCCGAATTTTAGAAAAAGATAATTTATATTGTACATTTACATGGCCATCATCATTACTTAGCATTCTGTAACACTTGCAAGACATCGTCGATGGTCACATATTTTGACGCTCTATTGCAAATTGTGTATATAAGCGCCTAGGCCTATCATTGCCGAACACTGACAATAGGTAAATTCATCACTTTAGACACGTTACCAAACTGCATTTTACACTATTCCTTGAGCAGCAGCATTACGTGCACAACTTAAGCTGGGTTCACAATTGAAAACCTTGAATTATGAAGTGTAGTTAAAGAGTTGACTTCAGAATAGAAAGCACATAATGTACAGATTCGCAACAGAACTTAACAGGCTGTGTGTGGTCGTTGTGTTGACCGTAACTTAACAAATTGCGAAATGTTATATTTTTACTTAATAATTATGAGAATGAACCAATCAGAGCATTCTGGAAGTAAAATAAAAATGGCAAATATTTAAATAATATGTATACATTAAATACGTTCTTGTGATATTTATGATGGTTTTAGAATATTATGATCATTTCAAGCTAAAAAATGTAGTTAAGCTTATATTAATTTTTAAGTTTGACAATAAGTTAGTTGTTTGAAAAATTTTCAAAATCACATTTGGCTGGCAAACATAGTATATTACTCTTTCAAATACAAAGCAATTATGAATTTTAAAAATGTTAATCTGATTAAATGGCAATTCTTGCTATAAAATAATAAAAATATAAAAACTTTTATTACATGTACCTGAGCAGACACTTAATAGGCTACATTGAAATACTTGTTTAGAATTTCTGTCCATGTGAAGTGTTTGGTGGCTGAAATGAAAGTTTTGGTTTGCTTACCCCAAGGCTGGTGGTTCAAATCTCACTTGGAATATACATATTTTTAGCAGTTTAAATTTGTTAATTTATATTTGCACATTACAAATAAATGCGGTTTTCTTGGGTTTATACATGCAACCTCAGTGTAATATGATTACCTGAATTACAAGAACTGTCAAGATTATTCTAGTAATAAACATGGAGAAGCAGTTTTTTATTTCTAATTTTTTTTAACGTTGTCTTTCATTTAAACCATTCCTTGGTGATATTCTGAACTGGCGACGAAATATATGACAGAATCTACAGTAATTTAACTCGTTTGAAGAAAGCAGAGTAGTCAGTATTTTACGGTCTGAAATTAAGAATCAACGTATTTATTATGAACCAGAATTACTAAAGACCCTCACGTAGTAGAATGATGCAAACTTCTACCAACGCTTCAATTATTTTCAAAGAAAAAAAATTTATTATCTCTTGCTAAGACCTTGAAAGCCTTTGGTCATAAACTATAGAGAAACCGGGAAATTAAATATTTAAAAGTTTGCGATATGACAGTAAATTTCTTTGAGTCAGTGAAAGATGTGGGCGCTAACTTATCAGCAAAGCAAGCAGCAGAAAGAGATAAAGAGTTGACAGATAGTTTGTCGAAAATAGAAGAACTCTATAAATCGGCACGGGTAAAATAATGGAAAGGCTGGTAATTAAATTTGTGGTAGATGTAATGTACGAGAAGAACTGGATACAGAAATATCAGTATGGGTTCAGAAGAGGCTTCTCGTGTGGGACGCAGCTGGCTGGGCTATTGGAGGATCTAGTACAACCAGTAGATGAATGGAAACAGGTGGATGCCTGCTTCATAGATTTTGAGAAAGTGTTTGACAAGGTGCCACACTGAATTTTAATGAGGAAAGTAAATGAACTGCTAGATGACAGGTGGGTGGTTGACTGGATTGGCGAGTACCTCAAGGGACGGAGCCAGAGAGTGTGAGTGGGGGACTCCCTGTCAAAAGAAGGAGCTGTAACATCAGGGGTACCACAAGGAAGTGTTCTGGGCCCTTTGTTGTTTACTATAATGGTAAATGACATGGGAGTGGGAGGGGGTGGCAGGATGAAATTGTTCGCGGACGACTGTGTACTGTATTCGGAGGTAGGTGAGAAAAACAACTTGCAGGCAGACATTAATAGGGTACTGGAATGGACGGAAAGCAATAAATGAAGATTAATGTCAAGAAAACAAAGATAGTGAGATTCACTAAAAAGAGGGTAAAGAGCAGGCAAACATACAGATGGGGAGAGCAGGAGATAGGGGAGGCAGCAGAATACAAGTACTTAGGGGTGATGTTGCAAGAAGACCTTGGGTGGAGAGGACAGGTGAAGAGAGTGGTTTCTAAGGGAAAAAGGACCCTGGGAATGCTGGGAAGAGTTCTTCTCAACGGGGTCAGTGGTGGAGTGAAGAAGGCATACACCCAGCGTTGCCAACCTCGAGCAATGTCAGGATCGTATATTTTTCTCAAAAAGATCGTACAAACCACTTCATGGATCGTACATTTTTAAAAAATGTGTGAAAGGTTTTAAGGGAGGTGTTCAGTAATATTTGCGTGCCCTGTGGTGTGTGCCTGCACTACGGGACTCTTTCCCAAATGGGCACATGAATATCTGTTCCTGCAGGTATGCGTGCTCTCATCGAAGTCTCAGTGGATGTCAAGATGGCGTCGCGGTAAGTTTAAGTAACGCGGCAAGCACCGATATGTCTCTCTATACGAAAGTTAACCTTCAATACCTAACATTTTGGTCCTCCGGGTCGGATTATTAGTGCTTCGCTTCGTTTCGTATAAACTTTTTAAATGTTTATGTTTCACATAATATGCAAGAAGTGACTGACTACCATGCACGTGTTACATACAGGAACGCTCGGCGTCAAGAAACAGTTCACGTCTCGTAGAATCCACTCACGTCTCGTACATCCCCGGAAGAATTGAAGATGTCAATCCTCCACGCGTAATTTAAATGTTCTTTCTGTGTGAATTGGCGTTACATTTTTTAAATACAGACTGCATTCACTGTGTGAGGCCTCAATGCTCTGTTACGAAAAGTTGTGTTGTTACGAAAAGTTGTGTACGTATTTCACACGTCTGCGTACGAATTGAGAGAAGAGAAGATTGAAAACACTTGCGGTTTCTACAAGTATTTTGTGTCCTCAAGGTTGGTCGGGTGTGTGGCGTACGTGATTGGTGGTTGTGGAGTGCTTGGTGATTTGGGCCGTATCGCCACGTGGGTGAGTAGCGGTGTTTCGTCACGTTTTTTCGTTTTGTGTTGTCTGTGTCCGCCTTCCGTTTGTAGCCTGTTTACTCATCGGCACGTGGCCGCTCGTCTTTGTATAGTCTCTTGTTCTGCCATTTTATAAAGACTTCTTTGGGCCTGTTTTGTATATGCACATAACTATTATAATCCTATATTTATAGTGAATTGTCGTATTTGTCTATCTTCAATCTTGAAATGGGTTTCAGAGCAGTGTTATTGAAATTTAAGCTACAGGAGACAAAATTAAAGCACATAATTGAGAGAGTACAAGCACTATTAAACAGCCCACAATTTGCGTGCCCTGTGGTGTGTGCCTGCACTACGGGACTCTTTCCCAAATGGGCGCATGAATATCTGTTGCTGCAGGTATGCGTGCTCTCATCGAAGTCTCAGTGGATCTCAAGATGGCGTCGCAGTAAGTTTAAGTAACACGGCAAGCACCGATATGTCTCTCTATAAGAAAGTTAACCTTCAATACCTAACAGGAGGAGTTGACGTAAAATTTTACTTGTTTTTTATGATTTTTGTATATTTATACGATATATTATTTGTTTTATAGACATACATTATACCTTTTTTTTTACAGCCATCGGCATTTTTAGCTTTCATAGTTTTGTTTCGTGGCATATCAAAGTCCAAAATTACTTAAAATAATTTGCGACTTCCTGTTGATGGTTGCTCGTGACCCGCGTTTGGTATTAATAAGAGGTGTCGTTGCTCTGTCTCTTACGTGATTAATGTTGGATGATTGGGTTCGTATTAAGTAATGTTGTAGTATGCCTGGCTAGCTCTAATTGAAATAAAATAACAATGGCGTTTCTTTTTAAATCGGCCTAAGGGACTCGCGCACTGCGGGTTGCGTCACGAGAGGTAGACACTTATAGTTTCTTTCGACGAAAAAAATAGGCGCTTCCTCCGGCGGCTTTTGATCGGTCACGACGTTAATTATGTTGCAGGTACCAGCCGCGATCACCCGAAAAGTCCACACTCCGGTGACCCCGAGCTCGCTGTCCACCGTCCTTACAAACCCGACGACGAATATCCCGACACCTGTCCTCCCGAGCTCACACACACCCGGCTCGCCTTAAGACTTTTCTCTTAGTGCCCCGCGTCTCGCATCTTTGCTCTCCTGGGCGGCGTCCCCTTCCCGCCCCGCCGGACTCATGGGGGCGGGTAGGTTCCCCCGACCAATCAGAGCGAAGACCTGGCCCGAACATTGCGTGCGTCCCTTGTGGAAGCTCCGTATTTATTTAAAATCAAATTAAACATGGGCACATTCTCACAGCAATTACAAATAAAACACTTAGCCTAATTACTACTTGCTA
>PNEQ01046720.1:0-34371 GCA_003012365.1 Medauroidea extradentata | reverse complement strand
TGGTAAACTGCTTGACATAAATAATAATGGAATCTTCCATTAATTTGTCATGCAGAATCATTGTAAGAGAATTGTAGGCTAACTTTCAAGAATTCTCTTGCAAAGATTCTACATAATAAATTAATGAAAGATCCCATTATTATTTATGTCGAGTAGTTTACCACGATTATGTTCTATGCTTTGTCGAAGAGAAAATTTTGATAATACAATTTAAATAAATGTTATGGCTTAAAAACTGAAAATACAATTAAATTGTCTAACACTTCACTTCAATTTCACTAGCTTATTTACTACAAAAGTATTCGCCGTGCACACAAACAACACAACCAACTGTAGCCATTGTCCTAAATATTTAAACTACAGGCACGACATGCCACTCCGAAAGTTAACGCGGGAACAGCTATGTTTTACTATGACTCGCACCGCCCCGACGAGTCACTATGCCATGCGCAGTGCGGTGCACCACCGCTTCCTCACAGACAATTACACCCTCTTTGTGTCTAATTTCTTCGTATAAATAATTCACCCCACTTTTTTTTTTGTTAAAACAGCTTCACATTTTTTTCTTTGTACTTTAAAATAAATATAACGTTATATTCTATGCTAGGCATTCCTGGCATGACAATTTAAAACACTAATTACCAGTCTCAGTCGTAGAAATTACAGTGGAAGTGATTTCGGCGCCCCCCACAGCTTGGCGCCCGGGGCACATGCCCCTCTTGCTCCCCCCTAGTTGTGGCCCTGGGCACGACATATAGTTTTTGTTCGAATGTGTTCACTAAAACAGTAATACACAATATATTTCTTCAGACTAATTTTATAAACAGTTCCACACATGCCAATGTGTTTATGGACATGGAACATGTATATACTATATAAGCTTACCTTATTAACATTATTTTATGTAAATAACTGCAAAAATGTTAAAACGTGAGATGTAAACAAGACAAATCTTCCACCAAATTACTACTAGCGCTCGGTGACGTGAAGGGGTCACTTTCTCTTGCTGGAGAGCATACACAGTGTCAAGACCTCTTCCTCTTAGACCGTGGTCATGCGATAAAGATTTACAGCCCCTCGAGATCTAAAAAAATGTTCAACTCGACCCCCGATGCAGGATCCCGTAGACCTACCCTTCTCGGGAGCAAAGCAGCCAGCAGACAATACAGAGGAAAGCGCGCATAAAACGTAAACAAACAGACACCCGCATAAGTCAGTTAGCCACATTCCATTACTGCTGATTTCACTGATTCAGAAGTCTCCGCAATGTTAGTAGCCGTTCCGAAACGGCTGAGATCCTAGAAGTTGTTTTCGCAGGCTTTTGTGTAAGCACTCTGTGCGTGGCTAGACGAGTACTGAGATTACTGGGGGCCGATTAAATATCACCAATTGGTTTTGCACCGACGCAGCGCAACGCAAGTAAATTTGCTCTGCACCTGCACCTCTAGTCGTAGTTGGAATTAAATATACTCGAAAACGCAAGACGCAAGCCTATTTCGGCTCGGCGCAACTACCATCCCTCTGAGACTCACCAACCAGAAAATTAGTAACATCATTCTCACTGCCACGTGGATGGCAAAAACTGTCTGCACACCCGGTGTGCTTACATGCAGATACAGGCCGCGTTCCATTACTGCTGAAATCACTGAGATCACTGAGTTTACTGCCAGCAGTGTCGGGACAGTTTCAGTGTTAGTGGAAATCGTGTTTGTCTCAGTGAGAATAGTTTCGGAACGATCTGCAATACAGTAATAAAAGAGGTTGTAAATATTAACAAAAAACTGAATCAACTTATATAAGAGAACCAATTTGACTTGAAATACAAGTTATTACATTGTATTATACCAAAATCGTGGGTAGTTTACAATTGAATGGTCATTCTAACCTCTTCCGTTAATAAGTATGTATACTTATGTACACATACATATAGTTACACTGACCTTGTATTACTTTAGTTAGAATGTTGTACATGTCCCACTGTCACAAAAATCCTGTAATTATATCACCTAACCTTCGTAACATGCATAAGTTCTACACTCATTTTTAAAACTCCCGCCATCACTTATTTTACTGACACTACACAACCTCTGCAGCTTCAGTAATCTCAGTAGTCGTCTAGCCTCGCACAAGGTGCTTACACAAAAGCCCGCGAAAACAACTGGTAGTGATCTCAACAGTTTCGGAACTGCTGCTGACGTTACTGAAATTACTGAATCAGTGAAATCAGCAGTAACAGAACGCGGCCATAGCTTCCATGTAGCAGTGAAAAATTTCTCGCGCTAAAAGTAATGTTTTGGTTTTATTTTTTGTAACCTCAAATTATGTAGTTTCCTCATGCTTATACAAGGATGTAACAAGTGTAGTTTCATATCAAGTTATGAAGGAAAATTGTCAAAGGGTTTTCATTATAAATGTATGTGTCGTAGTTGCCTTTTGAAGTTTGAAAAATTAATTTCTATAATGTGGTTATTTCAGTGTAGTGGATGCATGGGTTCATTTTTATTGAATGAGTTTGTTCGTGAATAATTAAGTACTATATTTATGGAGAGTAGCATTTTTGTAACACAATTTATACACATCAGAGTGGTTTTCGTCTGTAACCAGCTTTTACATACTTTATGTTTCTAATGGAAAATAAAAGTGCCTAAAGTTATAGAGGTGTGACGCGATTAGAGCAAAAATAATGTATACATTTTATATTTGTACTGGTATTAATTTGAGTGACTTAGTTTTTAAATTAACGTAAGCTATTTTAACTTGTAGGGCATGGTATTTGTGAGTGTTAGGCCTACTACCCAATGAGCTATACATGTGGCATTCGTCTTTCAGTGAGTCGTAAGTTATCAAATCGTGATACATTGATTTTTTCTAAATAATTCATTGCTAATGTGTAGTGAATACGAGTGGCTTCCATACAACTATGCTGCAATACATTTAATTAAGTATAGATGATTTTAAGTTCAATGTTCACCGAGATACGGTGTGATATGTGTAGACCGCAAGTCTCATGAAAGACTTATAATTAAAATTAGAGCTCTCCCATTTTATGAAATAAAGAGAATCCCAACGAATCACTCTTTAATATAAAGCACGTGTAATGTGAAAACAAGTCGGCGAGAAAGATATGATGTTGAAACACCCCATCCAAGCAAGGAAAATAGAGAGGTTATGTCACTGTTCTAAGCAATTAGCCAAACAGGTACTTGCAAAACATATTCGCTATTTACTTACATTATCATTTGCATAAACGTTTTAAGCAAAGTTTTTAAGGTTACAAACAACCTCGTCAACAAACCAACTCTATTTTCTCGTCGTGTGCCACAGAAAAATACCCTCAAAATATATTCTGGGGAAAAGATAATAAATCGTTGCCCATTTTTAATTGCTTATTTAGTAAAAAAACCTTTCAGTTTCGTACTTTTACTGTACTTTTAACTATTAAAGGCTGAAATGTGTACACGAAAGCGTAAATAATAAAAGTTCATAGAACACTGGATACAGATAATGATATCCAACTTTTATGTTAATTCACTTTCCCACACCCGAAAATTGTCCGATGCGCATGCGCGAAGGGCGCAGATATACTTGTGTCGAGCCATTTGCTGTTCGCAGATTTTCAGGTACTTTGCGCTGTCACGTGACCACTTGCACTTGCATATTTGTATATTTAATACCAAAGCAATGCGGCACAGGTGCAAATTTTGTGCTGCACCTCTCAAAAGCGGTATTTAATCGGCTCCCAGGAGTTTCAGATTTTTTTATTTTTTATTTTTGTAGTTAATGATATTTAACATTTTATAATGACGTCAAGATCATGAACAACATAATGCTACGGTACTTAAGTACAATCAAAGTATTCTTCAATTTTATAAAAAATATATATAAGCAACCAATTTTTTAAAGTTTTTTAAAACATTGTCTGACAACAATTTTATATTACGACTCAACTTATTATACAATTTTAATGACACTAATGAATAATGCTGTTTTTTTACATTCAGTCTTACATATGATACATCGATTAAAAATCTTTCCCATGTATTATAAGGATGAATAACATTCCTTTGGTAAAAATGAGAAACATAGTTTTTTACATATAATGAACACATAAAAACTTATACATTAATAACAGTTAAAATCTTAAGTTTAATAAATATAGGTTTATATGATTTATTATAAGGTGCATTCATAATTAACTTTATTTTGATGTTGTGTATTTTGTATTATCAGTGAAATAATTGATGGCGGGAGTTTTAAAATGAGTGAAGAACTTATGGATGTTACAAAGACTGGGTGATGTAATTACATGATATTTGTGACTGTGGGACATGTACCACAATCTAACTAAAGTAATACAAGGTCAATATAACTATGCGTATGTGTATAAAAGTATTTAATTTCATTTACTTCCTTTATCCACTGGACTACATATTAAGTACAATCGGTACTAGTAGTATGGTATATGGACAAAAGATACTATATAAAGCTGGGTCCAATCATCAGGAAGTATCATCGCTCCATGAGCTGAAAGAGAACCTCTTCCCACGACCTTTTTGCCCGGACATATTATGTGCATGCGTAGAAGAACCACTGTCCCCTCAGTGTAGCTAACCTTTGCAGAGTAAGTGTATGCTGCTATCGGTGTCGCAACAATGGATTCACAATGGTCTAAGGAAAACGTTCAAGAACTGATAAGCTGTTATTAACAGAAGACTGTTTTGTGGGACCCAAAGGATCCACTTCATTTTAACAAGCTTAAAAAAGAATGACGCGTGGGAGGAGATTTCAAAGAATGTTGGCAGGTCGATTGAAATGTGTAAAAAGAAAATGGAGTATCTTCTTTCAGCTCTTAGGCGAGAAAAGCAAAAAAATGAAAATGTCACAAGGTACAAAAGGTAATTTGGAATTAAATTTTGTCGAATTGCATATGAAAATTTTTTAAAATTATAAACATAAATGATGTAATTATATTAGTTTTCAAATGTATACACTAAACAACATTTGTTGTTTTAAAAATAACGAGCGTAATTGAAATAACAAGCATTGCACGATAATTACGACAGGAACTCTGTAAATTATTGTTAATAAATTGTAATTGCAATGCAATACAAGATAGTGCTTTCTTTGTTATAGGTGCAGATGTGGTATACGAGAGCACATAGTTTGCGTTTGAAAGTTCGAAATTTCTTTCGGACAAGAACATCCCGCGCCAGACATTGAGCACGGTAAGTACGCAACTATGTTAAACATTATACAAATTCTTGAACTGTTGACAACTTTCACACGTGTTTGTTGAGACAATTGTTTAAGCGTACTTGTCCTACCACTCAACTCGTCCCTCGTTTACGAAATAGTCAGTCAGTTCCTGCCTAATTTCTTTAGCTTTTTAAAGCTGACCGTCTAGGGCTTTTCTGAGTGGGAGAAATGATGTGGATGCTTCACTTGTCTGTCCTCGCCAGCTGCCATCGATCAATTGGCCATTTTATTCGGCATCAAACGTTCCAGGAGGTGTGTATCTCGAAGCTGACAAAGGCTGTTGTCTCAAGAAATTATGTAGACATACAATCGTTATCACAATGAACTGAGCCTTTTCAGGTTCCAGGATTATTGGTTTTCTCAAAACTCGGAAAAGTGCGGATATCACACCAAAAACATTCTCCACTATTATTCGTGATCTACTTATCATGTAGTTGTATATGCGCTCTTTAGACCCTTTCGGATGCAACCCTGGGTAGTGTTTCATCATATAATCTGTCAGGGAAAAAGCATCATCCCCCACGAAAAAATATGGAATGTATTTGTCTGAACCATTGCCAAGAGTTTTGGGAGGAGGAAGGTTTAAAGAATTGCCTTCTAATTCTTTATACAGTTTCGTGTTAGCAAATACCCCGCCATCTGAAATTCGGCCTTGGCAACCGACATCTACAAATGAAAAGTTGTGGTTAGCATCTACTACTGCAAACAACACTATACTAAAGACATCCTTGTGTGAATAAAACTCGCTGCCACTTTTCATTGGACACTGTATCAGTACATGCTTTCCATCCATGGCACCCAATGTATGAGGGAAGTTCCTCATTTCTTCGAACTGCTTCGACACTTGCAACCATTGCTCCTCCGATGCTGGCATCTGGAAAAAAAAATTGTATTCTAACTGTAATAGATAAACCTTAAAAATTTAACAGTTCCCTATGTTTGAGGAATGCATATAACATTTTGACAAGTGACGTTATGACAAGTGAGAAGTAAGTTACTACACAAGTGGCGTTTGTAGGCCTACCTCGCCAGAGTATGGCAGAAAACATGTTTTATGTAAGAGGAACTTAACAACGGAAAGTAAGCATCGCACATTATACAAAGAGTTTTTTGATGGTAGTAACCGAGCGAGGTGGCACAACAGTTTTAAAGTTGGACACACATTCGAGAGGTTTGGGGTTTGATTCCCTGTGCATGTCGTCCTGATTTCGGTTTTCCGTGGGTTCCCGACATGAATTAACTTAGTGTCTTATAAAAATCCGAACTGTATTACTATGCTACTGTTGAAGGTTAGGCCTATTTTTTTATGCCAGTAATACTTATCTTATGATTTTAAATTTAATATAATATCTTTTGTCTAATATTATTAGTCATGTATTGTTTTGAAATCATCTTCTTTGCTTATACAAATTGTCAACTCTAACAACTAAAAAACAACAGTATGGGCCTTTCAGAATAAACGTAACATTTTGAAAGCCCAGCTTAAATTATATTTTCAGCTGATTTGTATATTTCCTGTAACTATAAGCAATGGATGCGATGTTAGAGGCATCTATAGGTAGGGCAGGAACTACAAAATAAAGCATTTAGCAGCCTTGTCACTTTATTACTATGTAAACTGAATAAAATTAAAAAATAAGAAAACATTAAAATTCTTTCATAAATATAAGTTTTAAAGTGTCAGGAAGTTATTTCATTCAACTTTATTTCAGGATTATTTTATTTAACTCAGAAAATACCTAGCACTACTTTCAGTAATTCCCTGCTAACCTTATTAGGACCACGCCAACCGAATGTCATTGTTGAAATATGTGATGCAGCCGCGAGTAATATTTTTTAAAGGTTCTTAAACAAACATTGCATTTTTCTGAACGACCTATACATTAACGGTTCTTCCAGTCCTTAAAAGACTTGAAATTTTATAACCAAAGTTCCAAGGTTTTGAAAATATCTTAAGTTCTGGAATTTGCAACCAGTCTAATCAAATTCTACAGCTTTTCCATTCTTTTAAATATGCCAGACATTTAATTGAGGAATAACTATTTTTTATGCAAGAATTTATATGCCTCTTTTTTACAAGCGATTATTAAAAAATTTTATCGTTGTGCATAATTGTTGCTGATAATGCTTGAATTTTTGTGACTTATATGTGTCAGACCACTAACATTATTGTTAAAGGAATATGGTTACAAGTTTTAGAGAATGTTGATATTTTTTTTTAGATGGCAACCGATCAACAAAATGCAACTGACCTTAAAAACGGACTAGCACCCCAATCTCCTGGCTGCAGTTCCTCCCAACCCTCGGGAATTACTTTAACGCCACAGGTGCCACTGAATAACCGCAAGAGAAAAGTTTTTACTGAAGATCGTCCTGGCAAAGTGTTCATTATTTTTTAAGCTTGTAGCAATGTGGCCAATGACGAGTGCCAATCTTTTGGTAATTATGTAGCAGTGAAGCTTCGAACATTTGAAGAAGACGAGAGAACGCAACTACAAGCTGACATAATGGCATTGTTTGTTAAAGCAAAACGCCGATTCTGCAGTCAACCAAGCATGTTGAGTCATCCTTCAAACGAACTGTCCTCGTATTAACATGAAAGTGCGAATGCCCTTTTCGGCCGTATGCAGCCTAGTCAACCTGTGCATTACACAAATATTGCTCTGGCAACCAGTCCTGCAGCCGATTCTTACTCTGCCTCAGAGGACAGTTTTAACATAACATATCTAATGTAAGTGGGTTTTTCGCTATAAGTGCATATTTGTACCAAATACTATTCAATAATTTTGGTAATAAGTCATAAAAAACATGTCAACGTTTTATACGAATATTACATTTTATTTGTGTTATTGTGCAAACTACTTACTTTCTCCGCTTACACATACTGCTAAGTAAAAGAAACTTGTTTTTCCTTTAACTTTAGCAGATTTTTTTACTCTAGCTTGTATGTTTTAAGATCAATTAAAAATAACAACTTGTGTGTTAAAAATTGTTATTTAGTTTAATACATTATATGTCCCACTCAAAATTTTTATTTACTTTAATACATTGTATGTTCAAAATACATACCTTGATCAGCTCTTTAAAGTCTTCCACCAGCGCTAAGCAAACTTCGGGAATGATTGTACTAATCACTTTCTTCGCTACTTTAAACAGGTATTGTAAGCTTGCATACGAATCTTCTGTAGCCAGGAATCGTAATATTATCGCTAACCTGTCTTGCGCTGGGATCGCTTTTCTTAATACTTTGCCCTTCTTCGTAATCCGATTTCCAATTTTGGTTGACATGAATTCAAAATCAGTAGGCGTCATACGGGTGAAGTTTTTACACTGCCCACTTACTGACTGAAAATTCAAGTCGCATAATAAACTTGCACCACCATTACTTTTTTGTAGGCAAAAACACTTTTTATCCACCACCTTCGCGAACGTTTAGACTTATTTTTCATTGAGAAATGTATAAAAATATAGTTAGCAGCAGCCAACTGCAACTGATGCGACATTGTCACTACACTGACTGTGCGCATGATACAAGGCTGTGGTGGAAAACTTATTGATCTGTGTGCATGATACAGATACATGATACAGGCATGGCTGACTTGTCTTAAGATGGGCGTATCATGACCGTGTATCATATCATGATACAGATACGATGATCTGATACAAGTGTGAACCCAGGTTTACAGTATGTACATTACAAAAAGCATACAAAACAATAAAATATTAAAGTAACACAACATCTTTACAACACATTGTTTAGATACCTATTCAGTTACTGCCCGAATATTGGGTGTATATAAGTCAATCACAAAGAGGATAGATTGATATCTGTTAATTTTATTTTTGCATATAGAAAATCATTTACATTGTAAAAACACTGGTCAATTAGAAATGACTTTATCTTCTGGTGAAATACATGTGGGGATGTGATGTATTTTAGGTTGAGAGGAGTTTGATGAACAACATAACTGCATAGTATAGAGGTCCCTTTGATAAAATAGTAGGATTGTATTGGGGTATCCATATGAGTTTCTTAAACTACTTTGAAGATTGGTATAAACAAAGATTATAATTTTATAAATATACTAACTTGGGAGAAAGAGAATATCATAATTTTTAAATAAAGGTTTACATGATATTCTGGTGCTACTTGATGTGTCTGTGGTAAGGGCAAAGGAGGGAGAGGCATCTTACTTAACGTTCTGGATGGAGAGCGCCAGCTGCTGCTGGTGATGGCCATAGGTCTAAACCCTGTATGTTGAGTCCCCTCTGTCTCCTCCACATGCAGATGCGTTGATACAGAGCTTTAAATCGGTTGGTTGGTGGGACTAGCTCCCGAAAGACCATGAGGTGGCCATGGCCAAATAACTCATTTGCATGAATATGTTTAGTTATGTATTTATTGAGCCATTACTGACACACAATATAATGCACAAATGTGCTTTAAGCATTCCCCACGTCTATAGCCGGTGGGTGGCTATCACGGTAACGCACGAAAACTGAATTGCACGATGGTGAAATTACATTGGAAATACTCCCGGACAGTCTAACTAAAAGTTACGTTATACTGTTCCAGAAAAATGATGCAAAAACACTATTGCAGTTACATGATCAGACAACTTACGATGCTGATCCAGGATCCACCCATCACATTTATGTGAGACATCAGCATCTGTCTACCAACATAGCTCATCGTGCGCACCACACCAACTGATACGGAAGGGCAGAGGCGGCAGTACCGCCTCCACATATGGGAAAGTGCCCGACCACGTGCGCGCAAGAGTTATCGAAGTCAAGGTGCTGCCCCAGCAACATCGGGCACATGCAGTGTGTGTGTCAGCCGATGAGAACTACAGTTTATTGGTAGGAAAGTGCCCCGTTGACATAAATTCCAGTTAAATAGCTATTAATGAACACATGTCATTTTAGCACCACTGTGCTAGCTACATAAATGCGGGTTATGCCACAAACATATAGCAGTGTCCAAATGCCAGGGGTAACCTTGTTGTGCATTTAAATTCATAGTTCAATTTATTTTCGTGTTTAACCTTTAAAACGGTAGAAACACCCCTGTAAATTAGAGTCTCTCTTTCCAAATGCCCATTCTCCAATAACGGGCTGGTGCTAACGAGCATGTGTTCCGTGCACGCCATTATCATGCGGGAAAATTGAGCTTGACTTTGCCGGAGCTATCCGGTGAAATTTAATACCAAACCACTGCCCTGCCCGCATCAATTTGTCTCCCAACTTGTGTGGTGTTATTAATAAAAAGAATTTGTGCTTCAAGATCTTCGTCCGAGTGCCGTGCGCGTAAGGACTCCGAGCACCAAAACCCACGTGTTCGCCATTATTGAGGAAGGAGCAGAGTGTGCGCGAACGTGGCCACCTTGTGCCTGCATTTCAGCACACACACACCACACCCCCGCTGATCCAAGGGGTGGCAGCGCAAGAGCTCAAGGACAGCCTTCCTCTTCGCTAGGTATTGATCGCCGGCGCTACCTCCCCTACTGCAGTGCGCGAGGGGAGACTGCCACACAGAGGTTGGTAACCTCTTGGTACAGCTGATCGCCTGCACCGCGCATGCTGTCGGGCTTCCACGTCATGGCCTACCACAGTAGGTATGGAGCCATCGGCTACGTGTGCAACGAGTGCTTCGAGCCTCTGCCTGAACAACCGACACACCACAGATGCCACATGAAGTCGTTGCTACCGAACTGGCACCCATGTAACCCCTTCTGTGACAGCCGCGATTTTTTGCTGCAGGCGATGTCTGTCGGCGTCCCTGCATGGACATGCGCGCAGTGTGGGCAGAAACAGGAAGTGGTCAGTTGGACTGTTGCGAACGCAACTGCATGTGTGTGAGCGAAACAAAATCCGAATATCAAGCATGAACTTAACTACAGTGACATTCTGAAGTGCGAAGTGTGTGACAGCCTGGATTGTTTACATCCGGGACAGTGTACCGTGCCGTGTGTGATGTGTTCCGCGCGGTACCGCGAGAGATGTTTGTCGGCCACGGAGACAGTGAAGGCACACACAGGACTCTTCTGGTGCGACGTGTGCAAAACAACCACGGGCAGCGAGAAAGCTACACCGGCACACACACTCAGTGCCAGTGACTGTGCGAAAAACCCGGTAACAACACAGTTCACAATGGGAGATGTCAAGCTGCCAGAGACTCAAGTACGTGAGAGCAGAGTGCCATGTTGCCGCACGACAATCACCGCAACTTTGCGATGTAAATATTGCCGGCAGTTCGCGCATGCGGAATGCCTCGTCGCCGAGGAACATCAGACAGTAGTCGGGATGGGCTCCCTGTGCTTCGCCTGCATTGCTGCCACATGCTAACCTTCTTCACAACCACTGGACTTTCATGAACTTTCTTTACGGTTAACGTACCCAGTGCATATTGCTATCCAGCAAAGAAAAGTCATGGTGATCCAGAAGGTGTCCATGCCGCCCATCTTCTCAAGCACCCGGAGTGCTCCAATGATGTCATGCATGACGGAGACGGTCGTGAAGAACCGACCGGTCATGTCAACACCATGTCATTTCAAAATATTACCAACTTAAGCTGGATGCATAAGTGAAGACCCGGAGGCACTCCTGGATGACTGCGAGAGCCGACTACGCCAGTACGCGTGTGCGATGGGGAGTGGCCCCAGTGCATCGGGAGGCAGTCAAGCTAGTAAGTGGTGGTTGGGCATGACACTATATGGGATGCCATGGAATGAGTTTCGGGTACTGTTTGTGTCACATTATGGAGAAATATTCACTTCGCTCCAAACACAGATCCGGCTAGCGCTGGAGCCATAGAGTGATGAACCGTTGGCCATGTTCTGTCACGCAAATATCATGTACTACAGAAGTACGAGCCACACCTTAGTGAACACCAAGTGCTCGCTGCAATTGCTGAAACTACATGCCCAGAATTCCGTATTTCATTGGTGCCACTGCTGAACTACGAGCTAGAGGAATTTATCAAGGCCGCAGCACTTTTGAAAGGGGCATGCTGCAATCACCTGTGCCCCCACGTTGGAGCAGAAGTGCGCATAGGCTCGCAACAGCTGCACAGTCAACAATGCCAAGACTGCAAGCAACCAGCAATGAGCTTCAGCGCCGAAGGAGTGAAAGGTATGAGAGTGTTTATGCAAAGGAAAATGTGCATACAGTCAGCAAAACACACTGCCCACTGGACAACAGCCAGCCACCCCCGTTCCCTTGTCAATTTTGCCCTGGCAGTCAGTTACACTGGCATAAAGATTGCCTCAAGAAGTCTGACAGAACAAGGCAGGGTGGTAACACGGGCAGGAACCAGTCAGGAAATGGACAGTACGGGTCATGGGACCTGCTGTCACTGCGCCTCCCAAACCAAATGTGAACATCCGGGCAACACAACATGCTCTCCTCCAGCAGATTCATAATAAACATCATCCTTCAGTTATTAAAGTTCTTGTATGCGTAAACCACCTCCACTGCTATGGGTTAGAAGACACATCGGCTTTACATAGTTTCATTCGGCCAGAATTTGTAAATCTTAAAACAATCTCAGCAATAGACCAGCCTGTTCAGCTAGCTGTCGAATGTGCGAAGTGCCACGCAGTAAGCCGAGGCACCATTGTTGTTCGCATGAGGGACATTGAAACCATTACGACAGCTTTGGTTACACCAGAGTTAAGGAAGGACGTCATATTGGGCCTGCCTTGGCTCTTGGAGCAGAACACAGTGGTAGAACCCGCGGCGAGAAGCATCCACTTCGGCACCGTCGATCCCAGAACCGCATATAATACGGAAGCAAAATCAAGTGTTTGTGTACCCACAGTTAAGCTTGAGGATATTTCGAACGACGTGCCCCCGGCCTACAGAGAGGCTTTTCAGCATCTATTTGACAAAAGGAGGGAGGTGTTCGAAGCTGACGATATCTTAAGGTGCACTGTGGTGACGGAACTCCGAATTGACTTAAGCACACAAAAACCGATTTACATGCTGCCTAGGAGTTATTTACCACACCAAGCTAAAATCATTATAGAGCAGATAAAGGAGACGTTAACTGATGGAGTGATTGAGCCGGCCAATAGACGCTATAATTCTCAGATCACACTAGACCCCAAGAAGGACGGTACGTTGCGCTTTTGCGTGGATCTGAGATGCGTGAACCTTGCCACTGGAAATTTAGCCCTGCTGTACATCAGCGTGAAAAATGCACTGACAACCATCGGTCATGCGAAGATGTTTACCTCCCTAAACTTGCGCAGCGGTTACTGGCAAGTTCCGGTGCGGCAGGACGGCTGGGAGAAAGCAGCGATCACGACCCCTGATGGCAGCCAGTTACAATACTGTGCCATGCCAATCGGCCTGAAGTGGGCACTCGCGATGTTCCAGATGATGATGGTGCAGGTGCTAAGTGGCCTGGCGGGAGATTTCATGTTAGCCTTCTCGATGATGTACTGATATGGTCCAATACGTGAGAGGAACATCTGCTCCACGTGTCGCTCGTCCATCAATAGACTGACCTGTGTTGTACCTTAATGCTACATAGGAAAAGCAAACATAGAATTTCTGGGTCACATGGTGAGCGAAAAGGGGATCGAACACAATGCCGAGCATCTGCGTATTTTGGAGTAATGCCAGCCACTGGCCATGCGCAAACAGCTGCACAAGTTTTTCGGGCTAATTAACTGGCTGCGTAAGAACATTCAATTTGCAACCTTAACCGCACCATTGACAGCACTCTTGTCACCACAGAAACTGTATAGCTGGACTACGGACCATGCGTACAGAGATATCAAGAAAGCATTCATACAATGCAAGACCCTAGCTCACTATGACTGTCAGCGCCCACTGTATCTCCAAACGGATGTAAGCCAGGAGGGGATCGGTGCGGTGCTGTACCAATATTTTGACAAGGGGGAAATGTGCGTGGTTGACTTCTCGAGCGCCAAATTTGTTCCCACGGAGAAGAGATGCCATATCAACGAATAAGAGTGGTAATTGTGGGGACAATGAAACGGTACCGTGCATACCTAGAGTACCAGCGCTTCATGCTACGCACAGCCAACAGATGTCATGTATGGTTATAATCCATGCATGAAACGTGTAGAAAGCTTGGCATATGGTCAATGGCCTTATAGGAGTATGACTACAAGGTGGAATACATCGCAGGTTATGACAACCACCTGGCCAACGCATTGTCGCGTACGCCGTGCGCTGACGTCATCGTGCGCGATTACACCGACTGGGAAGACTTCATGCCACCTGGGCTGCGCTAGGCCGATGCACAACTGTTTCAGCTGGCCGCACAGTGAGGATATACACTAATGCAAAGCAAATGCTAAGAGTGCACGGAAGGGATGGCGAAACACTGGCGAGTGATTGACGGCCATGTTGAGACACCCCCTCCTTGCGGGACGGACCCTGGAGACTGTGCCCCAATATAAACACGAACACATGCTCCGCAATGCCAACGATGGGCATTACGTTGGACACCCAGATGCATCCCAGACAGTCCGCAACATCAACCGCCTGTTTTACTGGCCAGGGGTAACCCGAGCATTGCAGAAGTACATAAGGCCCTGCGAAATGTGCAACAAATACAAGTCACGGAGTGCCGACAGAGAACAACAGCAACAGCCTCGCCTGCTGGAGCTCCCCTTCGAAACTGTCACCCTGTACATCATGGGTCCATAGCCCCGCTCCACGAATGGCAAACACTTCATTCTGGTTTGACGGACATGTTCTCCAGGTGGACGGAGGCATACGCTGTGCACAATAGACACAGAATTTTACGCGAGATGGGATTACCTCAGGATGTTACTCACCAACGATGAGTCTCAGTTCACAGGGAAGAAACGGAGGGATGCATGTGAAAAATGGGGCATCTATCACTACACCACTCCAGTGTACCATCCGCGTGTTAACCCCACGAAGCATGGGAACCAAGACCTGAAGACGCAGCTCCACCTCCATGTGGCAAAGAGACACAAAACCTGGACCGAACAGATTCCCTATTTACGCTCAGGTGTAAAGTGAATGCTGCGACTGGACAATCTCCCGCAGCTGTCCTACTGGGATGCAATCTAAGACTCCCTGGGGAGTACCATTGTGCTGCCATCAACGAAGGAAGAGCCAGTAAACCCTGAAGTAAGAACAGAGATGGCAGGAGTTACATGCGGCGATGCGGGCCAACCGACAACGCTACACGGAACAGTGGCTCAAAACCACAAGAAAGCCACCCGAATAGCTCCAGCCATGTACGTCAAAGCGCACCCTCTTTCGACAGGCAAGCGGAAATACTGTGCAGGCTTCGCAGCGAAATGGAGTGGACACCACTGGGTCTTGCGAGCCTGTGGCATAACCACCTACCTCGTGAGATGTCACAATCGTCGGGTGACAAAAATACACAGATATTTTCTGTACGCTGCACATGGCGGTAACATCGGGATGCCCTGCGCCTCCACACCGCCCAGAGCAAATCCGCAGGGTACAGCGCCACATGACGCCCCGTGTACAGGAGACGGCACCTCCACTGGGTGCATGAAATGCCTTTTCGTGAACCATCGACTGTGGCAACGGAAGGCTGCCGACACAGAGAGACCATCGACGCTAGTGAGGAAGGGCCAGAGCGCTCACCAGGATCAAGAAACAACAGAGGAGTAATGTTGTGGCAACCACTGCCCACTGACGGAGTCGTACACGTCTCGATGCCCGACGTCGAGATGCCACCGGCCGACTCGACCGGATCTCGGCCTGCTGGTGCTGCACCAGCGATGGCGGTAGCACGCCCGCCTGTTCATGACAGGCCCCAAGGAAAAAACATACGACCCAGGTGCCAGCCCGACACCAGCACTGCACGTAGGGGAGGACTAGGTGCACACCCCCCTCCCCCCTTGCAGGTGGTCAGAAACCTGCTCCGCGGCCACTTTGGAAGGTGTCCCCGGGCGACACGGTTTCCGAGGACCATCTGCGGGTGTGGGGAGGACTACCCCCTGCCTGCCGGTTGGTGCGTCCAGGTCGCGGGGTGCGCCCTGGGTGTGCCACCTGCCGGGACAGGCCAGTGTCCCATACAGCGGTAATGGCGCCGGAACATCATCAGTCACAGCAGCCAGGAAGATACCAGCTCTGCACTCGGCCCGCCGGCCGATGGAATTACTGCTGCTGCATGTGTGGCAACAGTGGCAGGGTGGTGCACAGGCGGGCTCGCAAAAGGGGGGCCTTTGACTCGAGACACCCGCGTCCCTCTACCAACATAGCCCGTTGTGCGCACCATGCCCACTGATACGGATTGGCAGTGGCGGCATATGGGAAAGCAACCGGCCACTTGTGCAAAGGAGATAGCGGCATCAAGGCGTGGCCCCCACGACATTGGGCGCGTGCAGTGTGTGTGTGTGTCAGACGATGAAAACTACTGTTTATTGGCAGGAAAGTACCCCATTGGCGTAAACTCCAGTAAAATAGCTTTGAATGACCACATTTTATTTCAAGCACCCCCGTGCTAGCTATGTTAATGCAGGTTATGCCACCAACAGGTAGCAGTGTCCAAAGGCCAGGGGTAACCTTGTTGTGCATTTAAATTCGTCATTCAATTTATTTTCGTGTTTAACATTAAAAATGGTAGAATCACCCCTGCACCTCATGGGTGGGTTGGACTAACCCATGTATCCAACCTTGCCGTCCAAAATCTTTTATGTTTATTTTTGAAAGTGTTATTATTAATTCAACCTTCAATTAGCATCTGTAGTGTCTTGTATGTCTAGTTAATTATTTAATTCATTTTTGTACTGTCAGTTTTCTTTCATGTCATATAAATTTAAAAGATACTAAAATCTTAAGAAATTTAAAATCATAGAAACTTTCCCCTAAAACAAATTTGGGACATTAATCAGTAAGCCAGAGTTTTACAAGTGTTTTGGGCCTTCGCCCCCTTTGTTTTAATTGTATGACGAGGTCACCGGCGCAGGAAGGAACTGTCAGTCGGTGGCAAGCAGTGGAGTGAGGCGGTCCGACGCATATCACTCAGGATCCTTCAAGACTTGTGTTAACCATTGAGTATCAACAGCGTAACTTTTAACTTCACAGAACATTTAATTTAATTTTCATTGGCCCGCAGGTTCCCCTCGACTACTGCGACTTATCCGCCCGGAGGTTCCCCTCGACCACTGCAACTTATCCGCCCAGGGGCTTTACTTAAATTGTTTACTCACCAACGTGGTGTTTTTTCCATGCAGCATAGCCTACCGGTCGGGCTTATGACTGGGACTGCTTATAGCACTACCATGTTTGTGTTGTGTATGGACTATGGTGTTATGCAATAAATGCATCATGCATTGAGGTACACATTTTATTTGCTTGCCACTTCACGTTCTTCAGGGAACGGGACCCTATAACCCACACTTTCCCAGTATATTGCGTAGGGTTATTCTCTTGGTGCTTTGTCTGTGCTATAGGCATGGGGAACGCCAAAAGATTCCCCTGTGTAATTATCTACGACGACGAGCAGGGACTGTTATAACCACGCCACGGCTGTCGGCCACATGGCCCTGTAAAATAGAGTCTCTCTTTCCGAGTGCCCGTTCTTCAATAACGGGCTGGCGCTACATGGCATGTATTCCACTGTCGCGTGGGAAAATTGAGCTTTACTTTACCGGAGGTATCCGGTGGGAATTTACACCAAACCACCACCCCTGCCCGTGTCAACTTGTCTTACCCCATACACACCCGAGACAAGTAAGAGGAGCAATTGGATCCGTTCCCGCTAGGTAGCTGAGAGCGCCTGCCAAAACTATGTGCTTGGCCACTTTAAGCACATAGTGCTGAAGCTGAATACATACAAATACACTAAAAAATACACGAAAGACATGTCAGACCTTAAAGACATTAACATATTAGAATTGGCTGAAATAACGTGAATAAACAAACTGAGGGAAATTAGTTTTAATGTACCATTCGCTCCAGTTGTTTTGTTAAGCTGTCTCTCAAAGTTCGAGCTGGCACTATTTATTATAAGAAAACTTTGCATAAAAAATTGCTTACCTCCCTTGTGGGTGCTTTTTAATAATTTCGTAAAAATACTGTGAATGCCTCGCCACTACTATCTCGGTCTAACAACTCCTGCACTGTACGCTTCAGGTGACACACGCTTCTGCATTTGCGCACGTCATAATCAGTGATGGCACAATGCTTGGTGAAACAACCAATGTCCCTGGCTTAACTGGTGTTGGGATGTACATGGGTTTTCCAATCTAATTTTTAATGAAGTTCAAATCCGAAAAGTCTCACCGAAGTAACATTTTGTATACTGTCATAATGTTAATTTAAATTTAAATCAGTAATTATTTTCATTTTTGTTGTAAACCTAATACAAATTATTATATTGATGTTGAAAAATAGATTATGCTTTGAAAATCATTTAATTAGGATCTGATTGGCTCTACTTGAGATTTTGCTCTTGTCAGTATATTTGTATCATCTGCAAATAGAACAGCTGTGGCATCATCACCCAGAAAATCTGGTAAATCATAAATGTACAAAAGAAAAATTAATGGACCCAGAATCGAGATCCTGGGAACTCCATGCCTGATGTTGCCAGAGTTAGATACAACATCCTTACTTCTACGTGTATCATTTATCACTGCTTTTTGTTTTCGTTCAGCTATGTATGATTTAATCAGTGAAGTTAAATTTTCATTTATTCCATACCATAGTAATTTAATTTTTTAGATAACACTTCATGATTTATGCAATCAAAGGCCTTAGATAAGACACACAATAGTTCTGAGACTTAGGCCGTATTCAGAAACAGTTTTAGTCATGGTTTAAAAAATTGTCACAGTTTAAATCGCCATATTTAGTCACTACACTCGATTTTCCATATTCCGAAAGCGCAATTAGAGGTAACTATTTTAGTATGGGTTATTACTAGTCATGGTAAAGTTAGTCAAGGCAGGTGAGTAGTTTAAGGTGTGATCAATCAATATTAACCTGAACATTTGTCAGGTTTGGATTAAATATGGCGACATCTTATCGTTTAATTTATCACGACGTATATTTTCAGCATGGTAATTCGAAAAACATAAAATAAAACAACAGAGAAAGGCATTTGTTTAAATTATATCTTAGCAGTTAATTATATTTCCGGAAATGTTCGAATGAATATATACTATCTTGCCTTTTAAGATTAATTTTAACATATCGTGTGTATACTTTACGATGTTAACACATTTCTAAAACAAATAAAATGCTTAAATAGTTTGTCATTTCTGTTGCAAATTCTTCTCCGATACTGCATACTGTATTTTGACGCAAATACAACAGCTTTTTCAGCAGACAATGGAAAAAGAATACGACGCTTAAGCAGGATTTACAACGATCCGTTGCGTCTGTCCGTCGATCACGTGACTTTTAGCCAATCATGTGTCTGGAATGATTCTATCCGTTCGTCCGTCGAAAGCTTGCCAAGCTTTAACTTTTGACGGACTGACAGGTGAAACTACAGCCTTCTAAAGATGGTGACGATCGTTTTAACTGTCTATTTTAGTAAGATTATAAGCAACTACAGATTGAGTAAAAATCTGTAAAAATGAATAATATATTTAAGGATTTTTTATATCCCACAGAAGTTTTCTGTTCGTACATTGGTAGCATTGCTAATTAAAGGATTAACGACGGACGGATGACGGTTTTTGTAAATCGCTAGCATTTCTGACGGACGGAACAGGCCAAAAAAACTGGCGGACGGACGGATGACGGGCGGACGCGAGGGATCGTTGTAAACCCCCCTTTAATCGTCATGGCAACGGGAGAATTTTTGCGATGTTGCCAAACCTTTTACAAGCCATAAACTGTGACTAATTAGTCGCTACTAATCATGGTCTAAAAATTCAAAAAATGGCCTTCCGAATACGACATATTAGTAGTTCTTAGTCAGGGGTTTAGTCGTGTTCTAGTTAATCTATACTTAGACCAGGTTTAGACCTGGTTTAACTAAATGTTTCTGAATACGGACCATTATGTTTATCATTTATCTTATTTAATGTGTTTGTTAAAGGGGCTATGCTGCATGTATAGTGGACGAGTCTCTTCTAAATCCAAACTGTGAAGGTGATAATATGTTATGCTGTTCAAGGTGTTTGATTAATCATTGATATATTACTTTTTCAAGAATCTTAGCAAAGACTGAAAGTAGTGAAATAGGACTGTAATTCTTGTCATATTCTCTGTCATCCCTTTTGAATAAAGGTTTGATAAAAGCAATCTTTCATCAGTCAGGAAATACACCAGTAACTAACAAACAATTACACATTTCACTCAAAGGAAAATAGCTTAAAGGGACATAGCTTGCTGTGGCATTCTAAACACGTGGTGAACACATTTACTCTCTCTTGTGGTTTTTTTAATGTTGACATTGACTTCAAAAATAAAAAACATGTATTTTACAACTTTGTAGTTAGTTTTCACATTTTCCAAAGAGGCTAGAGTAATTAATCACAAGGCCTACAATACACGTACTAGCAGTTTCTGCAAACAGCAACGGAAATAGCTCAAAACATCTTTCACTGCTCTAAAATTATTTCGTTTCCCACCCAAATTGTGTATTTTCCTCAATCGTCTCAAAATCTTTCAGTCCAATAACTCAATCTTCTTAAGCAACCGGATGAGCAACAGTGTCCTGGAGGCAAATTAGTTATATTACAATAAATGTTGGGCAGTTGTTTGCAAACAAGAATACTATGGCTCTTTTTCGATGCGATATAAATTTTAACATTGAGTCAAAGCATTCGATTCAATCGGCCTTTCACGATTTCATTCGTACTCCGAGTGGTTGGTGTTCTAAGTTTAGTGAATAAGAGTCTAATAAATACCCTAAAATCCTTCGGTGGGCAACCCTACCCTTGTTAGTTATACCTATAGCAGGTCATGGAAAATGAAGAAAACTAGCCAGTAGAAATTTTGTAAAGTTACTGCACATCATATCGTTCATTATAAATACAAAATTATTAATAAAACAATGCAGAGGCCTTAATGAGACACAATATTTCCTTCGTTATGATGGTGACATTATATTCTACACAATATTGTCAGGCAAATAATAAACACATAGCTCAATGTCTCACACCAATTCTTCTTCTCAGAATAAAAATTACACTTAATAAATACTACGTGTTTACTTATTATTTTAGCACGAGCACAATTCAGCACCACTGCCGTTTTACCATTTGTCGTGCGTATTGTGGACTACGTACAGTCATAAAAACACAATGATTAGAAAAAGCAATAAGATTCATATAAAAACTTATGTGCTAAATTATAGAAGTTTTTAATAAAGAAAATTAAACTGAGTCTGTTTCACAAAAAAAATTGAAGAGTTTACAAATAGTGAGGAATGTTACATATGCTGATTTAGTCTCCTATCATTTTTATAAAACTACTTCAATACTTTGTGATTTTTTTTGTTTGGTTTGGTTTTGAACTGTCAGTAGGAGCTCTTTGTATTTTTTCTTAAATACACTTAATGATCCAGGTTTTTTAAGTTGGTGGGTAACTCATTCCAGACATGACTTGCAATGTAGCTTAATGATCACTTAAATGTTGTACTGTTGTGAAATGGTGTTTGGGAGTTGAATTTATGCCTGGTATTGTACGAATTGATAGAGTTTAGCTGTAGTAGATTATATGTTAAGAAAGTGGGAGTGATATTGCTGAGAATTTATTTAAGTTGTGTGGTAATGTTAAATTGTCGTCTGTTTTACATGTTCAGACAGTTTTAATTAAAGGTTCTGTGATGTGGTCCCTTCGTTGCAAAGAATTGTCTATGATACAGAAAAGGCCATAGCAGTAGTTGAAGAAGGATTAAACAATACTATCACAAAGATTGAGTTTCAGAGAAGGTGGAAGAATTCGTTAAAATATATAAAGGTACTTAAGTTTGTAGTAGCCAATTTGAAGGATAGAGGAGAAATGTTTGTTCCATGTTGATTGAAAGCAATTCCAAGGTTACGATAGTTTTTGTATTAGGGATTACAGTTCCATTAATTTGTCTGTGGTTTAGTTGGCAGAAATGTTATAAATCTCTGTGGGCATGTAAGATCCTCGTGTTGCAGTTTTATTCAGATAAAACTGCTATTACGAAAAATGAACACATTATGTCAACAATAAATTTCAAGGGGCTTATGATGATGACATAAATAAGACACCAGAGACTTGGTAGCAATAAAAAGAATACTTGCTGCAAAAACAGTTTTATTTTACAAATTGGAATTCCACAAATACTATCTCAAGACTTGAAATTGAAAGGTGTGAAATACAAATGTGAATAATATATACTGCACTGACAATAATTCTGTTAAACTGTACAATACGTCTGGTTGGAAACAAAATTACTGCTGCAGTAGCACAGGAATGGTACCCTACACCAATAAAAAGCAACTGCATGACAGACGACATAGATTTTTATGTAAAAACATCTATCTGAAAAGGTAATGCAGGACAGACCTCAAGAGACATTCAAGAAATCACAGAAGAAATGCTCAAGGAAGTTGTTTTTAGGTTTCTGTTGCAAGGATAAGTTTCAAGGACCAAATGCACGGCAAGACATGGATGCTGAAGAGTATGTTAATGCTCAATATTTCTTGATTCCTTAAGATGTGAAGAACAAAAAAGAACTTTATAAATAATAACAGTGCTTCAAAGTGAGAGTGGTGTGTGATTGCAAGAATGCAGAGAACTACTCACTGCTTTGCATTTTGGATCAGTTTGCAAACGAAGCAAAAAAAAAAATATGACTTGCTAGTGACAATTACTTCGTACTGGAAATTTCTTCAATATGAAACCAACAAGTATGGACGAGAATATGATAATGCAGCATGTTCGCAGAGTAGTTATTAGTCCATGTGGTCTCTTTGTCGATGAAAAGCTAGACATTTTGGAAGCTATTCCATGTGACAGAGTAAAAGTGAAATGCCAGTTTTCTTCAGCAGACTTACATCAGGAAAATGCAAAAACTTATGGAAAGATAAAATCATTTAAGTGCCTAGTTGGAAAAATTGTGCTCAGTAAGAAATAACTGTCATTTCTTTAATGCACAGGGGCCACGGTGGCCGAATGGTAATATCATTTGCCTCCCACCAAGGCGATCTGGATTCGATTCCCTGGTGGGGTCGGTTCCCGAATTTTGCATGCGGGAATCGTGTCGGACGATGCTGCTCCCATATCCCCCGTTCCTGCATTACGATGCTGCTCCATACTCACCTCATGTCACCCCTCACTAACGCTGAAGACCTCGATTTTGAGTGCTGATCAACATCTATCACTCACTCACCATTTCACGTGCAGGGGCATTGTTGTATATGTCCTGTTTGCGAGGTGTTAGATCTTAGGCACACATGTTCGATGGCTATAAGAATTCCAGAGCACATATAGTCCACTCGAAAGCAATGAGCAACTTCAGGAATTCCGAAGGCAATAAAAACAATTCTTAAACCAATTTCATTGTTTACCAGTGTGCTCAATAAACAAAATGTGTAATACTTTTTTCTGTAACTCCTTCCATATTTCTGTTTAAATCAGTCTTCGTGGTACAGGGGCATGTTTCATAAAACTACAAGTCTACAAGTTGCAAAAGAATTCACTTGAAAGTTGTAACAAATGTATATTTTCTGTTTCATAAAGCTACAAGTCGAAACTGGTTGCTACAAGTGTAGTTGTACAAGTCACAAGTCTTTTTTTTACAAGGCTAGTGGTGACTGTGTTTCTCAAAAATACTTGTATGAACAAACACTTGTATATATGGCAATATTTTATACAAGTCTTGCGACTTAGGTAAAATATTTACAAGTTTGAATAGATGAATGATGTAGTTTATATTTAATGCCGAGAAAGTTGTATTTATATTATGATAGGTTTTCAATTGTATTTACACCCGTTAAAGTTATATGAAACTTAATATATTTGCTGAAATTGATATGAAAGATAACACTTATAATTTCAGGTTAAGAGAGATCAACAGCTACTCAAATAAATATATACTGCATTTTCGTGTCTTGTAGAAATATGTTTTTGTTTTGAATACCTTGTGCAATAATAAGAATATTAAATCAACCATTCATGTTGTGTATAATCGATATTTGAAAATAAATTAGTTCATTTTCTTCCGTTCCTAACATACATGTTGTAATATCCAAGCACCCTCTGAAGTGACTGATTTAACAGCATAGCTTTTTATCACTAGCACAATAATGATAGTAACCCGAAGCAATCACTTATAGTCACATATCGCGAGTCACTGATTTATAAACACCATGAAGGTTTTATTAGGTCTTGAGAAATGTTTTGAGGCATATGTTGGATATTAGAATTTATAACATTATAAACTGTAATAGAATAATATTACACAAGTTACAGACTTTATCTGCGAACATTTCGGAAAATTAACTATCATGTTGTTACTAAATTATGAAAATGCTCTCAAGTATTTCTCATAACAAAGCTAAGCTGGAAAAAATAAATATTGCAGACATATAACACAAAATATAGTAAATTAAGACAGAAAAATTACAAATTACTTGTAACAAGAAATTTCAATTTACAAGTCAAAAGTTTTTCTTTCAGAAACACTTGTAAATGAGACTTGTAAAGATTATACTTGTAACTTGTAACATGTAGCTTGTAGACTTGTAGTTTTATGAAACAAGCCCCAGGTTGTCAGATAAAATGCGATAATTTAACAGTGTTATTCAGTTTTCCTCGATTTGTTATAGTTATTTGCTTCATTTATGTATATATAATTTCATAATCCATAAAAATATGCATATTTGAATGATAAATAACATTAAAATTACTGGTTGAACCACTTTATATATTTCACATCGAGCTTTGTCGCATTTTGTACAATTTGTTTTAAATACATGTTAAAAATAACGAAATCCATTAAATAATGAAATGAATTACTTTATGTTTCAGTTAACAATGTTAATCACCTAATTATATCACGAGTTCTCAATATATGTATTTATACTCCAGTCAGAAATGTTTCTGCATATGTCTGAATTTTTGGCTGAAATTCTGTTCATTGTGGAATTAAAACGAATTCATACATATGCTATGGCCATTATATGATTCTCTCCAATGTAATATTATAATTTCTTATGTACACAATGTTCATGATACTATACTCTTACCATTACGATATATGCAAACTGAATTGAATTTATCTTCTATTTTTACTTAATATTTGTATTTATACTGTGTAATGCATGTATACTCAATATTTCTTCTTGTTCTTTATGTGTAACACACACACACACACACACACACACATATATATATATATATATATATATATATATATATATATATATATATATATATATATATATATTGACACCATTGGTACAAGACATGACTGATTTATAGATTGAATTGATTGTTGTGAGGGTGGGTGCCAGCGATACTCCCCACACTTCGAGTCTCTATTATCCCAGGTGATGGGTGTTCTGGTCACGTGTCTAGTGGTCGTTTCGTTCCAGGTGCGGTGAGAGTGTAGTTTTACTTATCTGACATGAGCACAACTATATTATAGGAGCGAATAGCATGAAAACAATATTATCCCTTTGTAAAATGGTTTATTATGTACTGAATACAGTGTGCCTGAATGAATATTATGATACGTCCGTCCAATGTGTAGCGGTGAAGGAAACTGTGCTCGCGCCCACATATGCTGTATGAGTTGAATGCTGGGTTGTGCGGGGTTCTCCCACTGCATTTCAAAATGCAGCTACCTATAGAGCAGAGAACCAATGACCGCTGTGATGGACCACGGTTTTGCTCGGGAAGTGGGCGTGGATGATGGATGTGTGCTGCTGTTCCCAACTATGCAATTGTAAGGTCGAAACTATTCTCGAGGTACACAATGGTATGGTGATGGTTGGCACAATGATGACGATTGTGGTACTCGCAGATGAATGTGGCTGCACGCAAGAAATGAGATGCAACTCACGTTAACCACATGCAAAATTATGTAGATGTATGAATGGATGCACAATGTCCTTTTGTTCACTCTACAATGATGGGAATGGTGTCGTTGGTGATGAGTACGTGGTTTCACTAAACCGACCGTAAAATATTAACTGATACATGAAAATGATACATTATTACATTGCCAAGCCTTCGTCAACTGAACGACCACTTAAATTATGTTCGGAAAGAAAAAAACAGAGCAAAACAGAACGACATTAGGCCTACATGTAAGGATTGATCCAGAGTGGACCGCTCAGTTCCTGCACGTGCGGGGCCTCGGCCTATCGCCATCATTTGTCAATCGAAAAATACACTGGACCAGCTTGGTCAACGACTCAAATTCAATTGGGGGGAAAGCATACGAGGGTACGCTCGCGGCGTGCCTCGCTGCCGTAACAGCCATCCCTTCTAGATCAACCATTAAATTACACACTTACTTACTGGAAAACTAAAATTAAATTATAATTACGTGTACTTGCTCGTTATTAATAAAGAAAACAATTCAAAATGCAACCTCTTGTAATAAAATTAAAAATAATTAAACAATGAATTATGAAAATACAAATCACGGGGGCGCAACCATTCTCGGGAACAGCATGTCATCTTTATCAAGAAAGCACAGGTGTGGGTCACGTGAGCACCCAGCACTAACATCACCCTCGCCTCTCAACTCAACTTACGTAACCAAAAGGACACTGTAATGTTTGAACACGAATAGTTTTCGAATGGCTGACTTAAATAGATTTCTCCAAGAGGGCAAAGTTACGTGAAATTCCGTGGCGCATCCATAGACACCCACTATGCCTACAATTTAGAACAAATCATTAACAACAACTTTAACACCTTAAAACTTACAACTTACTAAGTTACCTGGGGGTTTATTCCCTAACTTTCCTTAGTTACGGCCAGTAACTTTAAGTTATGGATCGCTTAACGCTAGAGACCGGAAAAATTCGCGGGTTCACTGACCTGTAGGCTAGCCTTCAAGAAGATTTGTGTAATCGTGTAGACAGCAGCTGTTTATTAGCTGCTCGCTGACACAGTGAAATGGGCCTGTATTCAGTAACAGTTTTATTATTGGCTCTGCTACTTCCAGAAAATGTTGATTAAGTCAGCGGCCAACTATGAACATTATACAAAACTATAGTTGCTGAAATTCTATCTTGCTCCTAAAAGAAAACACAAATTTTTCATGTCTCTACTTGAAGCCACTTACCTTAATTTGCGATTCACTAAGCACTTCCCTTAACAAATTCTGCTGACTTTTATTTTACGGTCAGGATGCTTGGCAACACCGTAGGACGGCCGTCACATTACTGCTCACTGCCACTCGGATCATTGACTGTACATGCAGAAATTACCTTCATATGGCAGTGAATTATCTCGCGCCAAAACAGTTATTTTGGTTTATATTTCTGTGCTCCTAGTTGTTTACAAAACATGCTACTCGATTTCGGCGAATTTAGTTAAATTTTGCGTTGGAACTGTAAATTTTGTTTATTTTGAGTTGTGGAATATATAAATATCGACGTTTTTGTTGGAATATGTACAATGTTATGTAGTAAAAACGTATTTTTGACGCACAGAGCATAATAGTTTAAAAAATGTTTATTCATGTGTGTTGTTTGCGCAGTAACGTATATCTTCTCGTTTTTATTTTTTGTCTTATAATACTAAGATACCTAGACTTTCTGTACAAATGGTCAAAACTTTCCTTTCGTGTACGAATTTGTAGGTAGGTCTTGTTCTGTACTGCAAGAATGAATGTCAAGTTTTCATGTCTCGTTTGAATGGGCAAATTTAATTTTCAGAAACTGCTTATACAGTTTTGTATTTTACGTTAATATTTTTCGTTGGTTAATATTTCCGTTAGCGACTTCTCTGATAACAGATATTGAAAATGGAAATACGTGTTCAGTAGAATCACATGTGTTTTATTAGTTAGCAACTTGAAAATAAATCTGTAATGGTCTGGTAAATTGCATAACTCAAATGTTTATACTAGATGACTTTAAGGGGAATATCTACATTTAGTTCATTATACCTGAAACGCTACAAACTCAAAAAATAGCATGCCAATCTCATCGAAGCAAATGAAATCATTTTAAAATAGAAACCGCAATAATACATCACGTGTATACCTACCGTTAAGTCATTCCTTCAGGTTTTCGATATTGTATACCAAGAGCTCTTAAATAATTAAATGTTGTGTCATGTTTTCACTGCCGAAAAGAACCTACTACACCAATGTAGGCCTGGGCATAGCATATTAATAAACATTTTTACACTTGAAATAAAATATTTTATATTGTACTATGATCAGAATGTGGTATGCGCGATTACGAGAAAGAACATTATCAAGTTGCAATATAAATTGTGTGCAAGAAAGAATTAAGTTCCACTTGCATAATTTTGTTGCATTGAAATGTGAAAATATATTAGCTATTTTTTTGCAAGAATTGTAAATATTCTACCACCGTTGTATTTTGTATATTTTACTATTTTAAATTGACAACAGCAGTTTCTACATAAGAAAAATCTCTTGACAATGTTACCATGAATGTTCTCTGTGGTCCCATGACTCTACTTGCAGAACAAAAAATAAACTACAGTATGATTATGTATTCCCCTCCCCCTTTCCACACTTTTAAACTTTACTGTCAAACTATTTGGCATAATTCTATATCTATATAAGTAAAATTTAATGAAATGTATTCTTTTAATATTCTGCACCTACATGGAGCTGTTTCAAACATATTCAAGGTTCTGAAGCAAAGGAGTGTCATCCTTGCCTGGTCTGACATTGCACATACATGTAAGATTTTGACTGTGCAATGTTTGTCACATTACTAGAATTGTAGGACTAAAGGTGCTGACCCTGCCATTGGTAAAAACAATCTGCTGTAGAGTTTATTTTAGAATACTTGGATAATGTCTTGCAAATTTGAGTACCAGATTACGAGATAACTTTGTGGAAGAATTATTTGTTGCTGTGTTGGACAGCTTGAATTTTGTGTCTTTGATGTGTGTGTTCCTTAAAAGTAACCAACAACCCTGCCCTGAAATGTGTTTTAAATAAAAAATGCACTAGGAACACACACAATAGCTAAGCAAAATTTATCTGTATTTCTTACCTGCAGCAAAAATGTTCCAACACCCATCAATTAGTATTGACCGAAGCATGCTCACTGTTAACATATGAGTGTGTGCATATGTCTACATTTGGCGCAAGTCTTTAACTACCTAATGCATGTGTAGTGACAATGGGATTAGAGTTTGTCATAAATACAAATTACTAACTCGTAATAACAATACGTAGGTAGTGCTTATTAACATATGGACAATGTGGTTATTTGAGACAGGTTCAGATGAACAGAAACTTGCAGAGTTCTATCCCAGCGAATATCTCAAGTGTTGTAGGAAAACCAATGGCCTTACTGGGAATCAAACCCAGATACCTTCTGAATATATGTTAACTGTTTTACAGCTGCACTAATTTGCTTTCTCACATGTTAACTATGTAATACGACAAAAATATTATTATGGTTTTACAGAAAACTGTTTTGTTTAAACAGTTTTTCTCTAATATTTTACAATTTAGAATGCCGAAACATCCTAGGCTTTTCTATGCATCCTTTTTGGTACAGAAAATATAACAATGTATAAATACTGTGAAAAGAGAGTTGGTAATTAAAAAAAAAAATTGACAGTTACATTTATTTAAAGAATGTTCATTTCTGCTGTATTTTGAAATTGGCTGAACATTACTGTTACATGATTGCATATGAAGAAAGGGTTCTATTCAAGTTGTTGGCATAGTGAACTTGAAACTAACCTTGTTTGTTGTACAGATGTGGTATTTTGTGAGTTGTAGCGTAATATTACATTTTCTTACACAAAAAATTATTTGTATAAACGAAAATTCTTGTTTATAAAAGTTAATACAGTAGGGGCAGCTAGGGTAATTATTGTGAATTTGTTTCATTATTGTTGTGTAACTTACTATGGAACTATAGGTAATGGGTTATACAGATAAAATATTTGTCAGATAGTGTAAGCTGTTTTCATCTCCGTGTTCAGGGCGTGGTCTACCGCAATTTTCATCATCATTTTTTAATTAATTTATTTGTACCAGATATTTTTTTCTTATTTTAGACACAAAATGTGACTAAATTTTGCACTTTTTTTTATCTCTCATAGTTTTTGCATAATGGCATGTTAAAGTCATATTTTACATGTTTCCATTTTAACGACTACACTAATATCAACTGATATACCAAACTCAAAAAAAATCACAGTGGATAAAGACATTGCAGGATACAGTGTCATGCTAATAAAATTAAAGAATAAAAATTATTTGTATTTAAAAAAATTATTGAATTTTTAAAATTTTTATTTTCAGTTTCAGCATTTTTTTTAATTTAAAATATTTTTTATTCTTTAATTTTTGAGCATAACATTGTAGCCTGCAATGCCTTTATCCACTGTGATTTTATTGAGTTTGTTATATCAGTTGGTTTTAGTGTAGTCGTTAAAACGGAAACATGCAAAATATGACTTTAACAAGCCATTACGCAAAAACTATGAGAGATAAAAATATTTCATAAGAGCCAAATTTAGTCATATTTTATGTCTAAAATAAGAAAAAAAATATGGTACAAATAAAAAATTTAAAAATGGTGATGAAAATAACAGTAGACTGCACCCTTAAGAAGGTGTGGTGCATAAATCGGTGCACTAAATAAAAATGTCAAGTTTCTCAAAACAATTATGCAATTATCAGAACAGAACACTCTTAGACAACAAATGTTGCTAACTTTATGAGCAAAAACATTTTCCCAAGAGAGACATATGATGGGGAAAATATATGTCGTTGCAATTTTGTATATCTGATAGCCGCGGGAGAGATTGTACTTAATGAATGTGTCAATCTAGAAATTTTTTTCTTATAAAGATGGCAAAAAATTTTTCTCTAGGATTGTTCTATTCAAGTTTTTTGTACATTGGCTTCCAAAATCTTAGAAACTATAATGGATGTTGACGTTATATATACACGTACAATAATAACAAATTTCACGGTTGCTCACAACTGACCCTGTATTAGCCTGCTTTATTTTAATAACACTATGTTGTTTCTTTTACTCCCAATAATTACTGGATTTGTTACATTACAACCAGTCTGCTATTGTTTATGTACAGTTACTACCATACCCACTGTTTCCTGTGTAGCAATACAGGTGATGTTCATGCCACCTGCATACAATGTACCACTGACTTAAAGTGGGTTCAGTGATAGAAAACTCTGATAACCACGCATGAAGTGTTAGGAGGCACACATAAATAAGTCCAGCTAACAATAGGATAAAAATATGTACATTAATGAAACTAGCTCTGAGTCTTTCAGTACAATTGATTTACTCTACCTAGGTTATGGCTTGCATACCCTTTCAAAATAACCGGTTTACTTATTGCCTCGTAACGGAAATACTTTTCAGAAACTATAGGCCTACCTAATTTATATTTTCATGATACATATTTACACTTTTTTGTGACCATTGAACACACTGCATCCTCTCCTCTCACCATTATATATTGCATAGCAATACTACAATCAAATACAGCAGCTTAGCTTAACATTTCGTTCCAAGATCCACTGCTGTTATGAGTGTTCGGCAGGCTTAGTCCTACTTAAATTTTTAAAAGTCAATGGGCATCTTCAGTGTTCATTCATAAAGTGCACTGGAGCTCATTGTGGTTGCTGATCAGCCAGCAGCGTTGAACCTCCACTGCAGCAATATGTGTGCGCCCTTCAAGGTGCTCAATGTTTGGTAGAGTAGAGTACTGAAGGAAGTTAACCCTGAAGTAACAGAAAAGGCACATAACACCATGTATAGACCAATATTAGAATATGTAGCAGCGGTCTGGGACTCCTGTGTAGAGCGAGAGATGCAGGAGCCGGAAAAGGGTGCAGAGGTGGGCAGCGTAGTGGGTGAAAGGCAGGCGGAGAGGAGTGGGGCAGGATGGAAAGGTTAAAAGATACTTCAGGCCTTCGTTAATGATGGAGATGGGTTGGCATTCCCTAAAGGAAAGAAGAACAGTAGAGAGACTGGTCAGAATGTATAGGGTGGTGAATGGAGGGGGATGGGGAAAGTTAGCCTAAATGCAAAGTTATTTAAAGGTGTGTACAGAGCTACGTAAAAGACAGTGGTTGGATTCAGATAACTTGGCGAAGGACAGAGCAGGGATCGCAGTCTGTATTAATGAGAACAGTTAGGTAGTGGAATGTGTTGCAGGAAGTTTTGGTGACAGCAAGATGTGTGGAAGTTCACGAAGCACTTGTTGAGGGAAAACGATTGAGAGGATAAGTATTTATTAGTCTGCAGGCATCAGCTCAATTGCAAGGATATTATTATTATTATTGTCAATAGTTTACACAGTCATGATAATGCTGTTTTACAGAGCATGTAAATTTTATTTTAAAATGAAGTTTTACATATAACTTACTGTAAGCAGGGGTGACTTTGTGACATCTGTATATTGTAATGTTACGGCTGGCTCAAGTTAGTTCTGTGGGTAATTATTTGGATAGGAAGAATTCAATTCCTCAAACAAAAAAAAAAATGTTGAACTGTAGCAATATAAAATCAACTGAAAAGTGTTTCCTCCGAGGGCCTAACAAGGCCTAAGTTACTGTACTGATGTGCAATTTTATAAACAATAACCTAGCTCGTATACCGCACTGATTTTAATTACATTGGTTTATTGGGACGCGTAACTTAAAAGCCCAATCAAACACATTTATTTTATGCAGCAGCGATCTGAAAAAAGAAAAGACTAGCATACAAGAGTATTTAATCAAGCCTGTCTGACACAGAATACAGAATATGTTTCCGCACACAATTTGAACAACCAACCCTTCGCTTAAAACACACACACTTGTTAATTAATGACAAAACACGAGCTGTTTACAATTAATCTCTTGAACAACTATAATTATGTCATAAATACGGCTCGTCACTCGGCAAATAATGTCCCCTCTACGAATATTTTATTAAGACGAATATACACATGAGCTGTATGGTTTTTGCATCTAAAATAATAATGATTTAAGTTACGGTGGATTTTTCGCAAATCCAACATAAATTAATTTCACTATCGTCGTTTCGGACTATGAAAAGTTCTAACCTCACTAATCAGCCATGATTTTTACACATTTGTAAACAAGTTACGGCAAGCAAGTAAGTTAACACCACCCTAGAACCATCTGTTAACTTACGGTCGCTGACTTTCAAGTTAAGGTACCGGTAAGCAAAATGCTTACTGAATCGCTCCGTGAAATTTTACGGCAACTGTTAAGGTGACGGGCCGTAACTCTCAAGTTAAGGTTACCTAAAAAGTTAGTGAATAGACCCCCTGGTCCAGCAGAACGACAACAAAGGAAACAATTCTAAATAAACAGGAGCACTTTGGCCGGTAAAGAATTTATACAATTTTAAAAAATACAATGTTACACTGCAGTGCACTAGATTGGCATGGAATATAACAAATGGAAATTACTCTTTACTCTTCAGATTGGGAAATATGGCTGATTTGGTAATTAGGCTTATTGCGCTCGCGCAGGGGCGCAGTCCATGCTATCTCAGAGTTTGTTTGAAGTAGGGTTTAGTCACGACACACTATTATTGTAGGCCACTGACATGACCATAGCTGGATTTCCCTCGCTGGATGAGCAGGGCACCGAACTCGGCACTGTCGCACATGAATCGGTTCTTACCCGTGCGCACGTCAGAGGCTAATTAGTAACCCTGCCAATGACGCCCTGGTCATCATTAATAGTAGTGTAGTATAGCAGATTCTATTGCAGGAGCCAAGGAGCGGGATCGGGGGATCTGTTCAGTATTTGTCTGGTAATTATTTGTGTGTGGACTTCCCACCATCTTGGTTAATGTCCGTTGTCTTGATACCTAGCTACCCTCATTGGCTCCACCTTCTATCTTGTTTTCTTTTTTAATTAGTTCTATTGTTGTCCTCTAGGTAGGGCTGCCAGTAGTTACTGATTGTCTCCTAGATGGCGTTGATTATTAAGACTTTGGTGCTGAGTCTTTC